>JAZGTK010005138.1:0-23001 GCA_036877625.1 Ambastaia sidthimunki
TGGTAAGCAGAAAGCGCTGCCACATACACCTTCAGTGTCGAGTGAGTCAAGCCCGCCTCAAATCTGGCTTGTAAAAAGTCCAGCACTGTACCGACTGGGCAGTAAACTGGGTCCAACCGGCGGTCTCTGCACCAGGAAGTGAAAAGCTTCCACTTCAGGGCATACAGTTTCCTTGTAGAGGGAGCTCTGGATTGCAAGATGGTCTCAACGACCTCAGTCGAGAGACCGGAAGCTACGAGTTGCGCCCCCTCAGGGGCCACACCCATAGGTTCCAACGCTCTGGGTGGGGGTGCATGATGGCGCCCCCCGCTTGAGAGAGCAGATCCCCCCTCAAGGGGATCCTCCAAGGATAACCTTCTAGAAGGGAGGCGAGATCCGAGAACCAGACTCGGCTCGGCCAGAACGGGGCTACTAAGAGCACAAACACCGCGTCCCGGCGTATTCTTTCCAGAACTCCCGGGAGCAGAGCAATCGGAAGGAAAAGCCTCGGCCACGTCTGTACCATAGCATCCAGCCCGAGAGGAGCTGGATGAGCTAGAGAGAACCAGAGGGGACATTGCGCATTCTCTTGAGAAGCGAAGAGGTCCACTTGGGCTTGCCCAAAAATCCTCCAAATCTGATTCACCACCTCGGGGTGAAGTCTCCACTCCCCGGGCCTCGGCCCCTGTCTCGACAGGATGTCTGCTCCAACATTGCAGCAACGCGGAATATAAGCTGCTCTCAGCGAGCCAAGATGTTCCTGGGCCCACACCAGGATCTGGTGCGCCAGCCTGTAAAGGGGGCGTGAACGCAGACCGCCCTGGTGATTCAAGTAGGCGATTACCGCCGTGCTGTCGGTGCGCACCAGCACGTGATGTTCTCTCAGGTCTGGGAGGAAATGCTTCAGAGTTTGAAATACCGCTAACATCTCTAGGCGATTGATGTGCCAAGTAAGATGGTGCCCTGTCCACAGACCAAGGGCCGGGCGGCCACTTATGACTGCCCCCCAACTGGTGAGGGATGCATCTGTCGCTAGTATGACGCGGTGACCAAGATCTCCCAGCACCTGGCCCTGTGAGAGGAACCAAGGTTGCCTCCACATGTCCAGAGCACGGATGCATCGTCTCGTCACTTTCATCATGCGGAAGGGATTCCTTTTCGGGGAAACCCCTTGGTCTTGAGCCACCACTGTAGGGGTCTCATGTAAAGCAGGCCAAGAGGTATGACATTGGACGCTGCTGCCATGAGACCCAGCAGACGTTGAAACTGCTTGACCGTAAAGGACTGGTCTTGCTTGAATCTCGTGACTGTAGCAAGGATGGAATCTATCCGAGCGGGAGACAACTGTGCCCGCATCGTGACCGAATCCCATACGATGCCAAGATAGGTGGTTCTCTGTGCTGGAGAAAGCACACTCTTCTCGGCGTTCAGTCTGAACCCCAGCTCTCTCATGTGGACGGGGACGACATCTCGATGTCGAACCGCCAAAGGCTCCGTCGGAGCCAGAATCAACCAATCGTCTATGTAATTTAGTATGCGAATGCCCTGAAGCCGAAGAGGGGCTAGGGCCGCATCTACGCATGCGGTGAAAGTGTGTTTTTTTTGGTGAAAGTGCGGGGGGAGAGAGCAAGACCGAAGGGAAGAACTTGATACTGGTAAGCTTCGCCCCTGAAAGTGAACCGCAGGAACTTCCTGTGCTGAGGAAGGATGGGAATATGGAAATAAGCGTCTTTTAGGTCTATGGTGACAAACCAGTCCTCGGACCTGATTTGGGATATAACCTGTTTCACCGTGAGCATCTTGAACTTCAGGCGCTTTGCTGAGAGGTTCAAGAGCCGTAAGTCTAGTATGGGACGCAATCCCCCAACCTTCTTCGGGACTATGAAGTAACGGCTGTAATGCCCGGCTTCTCTGAACTGACGAAGGACCACCTCGATGGCCTCCTTCCTCAGGAGAGTACGTACTTCTGAGTCCATCGCATGGACCTGCACAGGGCCTACAAGAGTAGGGAGAATGCCTCCAAAAGTGGGGGGACGAGACTCGAACTGGATACTGTAACCATGTTCTATAGTGTGCAGGACCCAATGAGACACTCCTGGCAGAAGTTTCCACGCTGCCAGATAGGCTTTCAGAGGGACCAGCCTCTCGGGGCTTGCCTCGGGCATGTCTACTATGAGAGAATCGGTGCCCTGGGGCAGATGACCTGCAGGGACAGACTCTAGGGACCTCTGCAGAGGCTGAAGATCGTGTAGCTCCAATGCCCCTCGGGACATGAGCTGTGGGGAAGCTAGGGAAACTGCTGCACCCTGAAACACCGGAGGCGGCAAGGTTAGCAGCTGGGTTCCAGGAGGGCCCTGGGCGTCCATGGGCACCATGTAATGCGGTGGACCGTGGTTTGCACCAAGTGGGGCTACCCTCCGAGGCCCTGTGGTGTAGTCAGGTTTTCTTTCCCTGGCCAGAAATTCTCCTAGAGGCTATAACAGTCCTCAGATCTGGTTTGGAGGACTTCGCGTCACCCGCACCCTCAGCATAGGAGAACGGTCCGCGACGCTCCACTTTTGCGTGTCCCTATATGATGAGCTGGTATGTGGGAGGGGCTGCTCCCGTCTAGCAGACCCCTGGGGGCGAGCGCGGCGAGGGAGGAAGCGCTGAAACGCCTCCGCCTGTTTACGTGCCTCCTGGTAACTCTCGACGACCGTATGCACGCCGTCACCGAACAAGCCAGAAGGCTCCAGGGGGGCGTCCAGGAGGAAGACTCTGTTCTTCTCTTTCATGTCAGACAGGGTCAGCCAGAGATGTCGCTCTGCGGCCACCAGAGCTGCCATCGACTTGCCTATAGCACGGGCGGTCTCCTTGGTGGCACGCAGGGACAAATTGCCCGTCCTCCTAAGCTCCAACACATCCTCAGATGTGAGGGCCTCGCTCTTGTCTAATCCCCTCAGCAGCTCAGCTTGGTACACCTGCAACACCGCCATGGTGTGCAGGGAGGCACCAGCTTGGCCTGCTGCCACATACCCCAGAAGCGAAGAGGTGGTTCTTAAAGGCTTAGCGGGAAGGGCTGGAGCCTTCAAGGACAATGCCGCTCCGGGGGACAGATAGCTGGCTAGCGACTGCTCGACCCGGGGCATTGCCTTCTAAGCAGCTCGCTAAGCCCTGCCACATTCCCATACATCGAAGAGGCAGGACCAAACAAGTGAGCAGAGTATGGCCGACTTCAGGACCTTGACACCTCAGTGTGCAGGTCCTGGAAGAATGGCAGGCTCCGACGTGGAGGTGCTCGCTGGCTACTAAGGAACCTCTCATCCAAGAGGCTCCTATTCTGAGCAGACTGCTGTTCGGGGGGCCAGCTGATGTTTAGTCTAGCCACTGCCCGAGTAACAACCTCCACTAGCTCGTCATAATGTGGGGAGACAGAAGGCTCATCCACACTCTCAACGTCCAGTTCTTATGTGGACGAGAGTTGGAGAGCAGAAGCCTCTGTCTGGGGGAAAGAAACCGCAGAGCGTGCTTCCAAACCCCGAGAACGAGATGAGGACCTGATAGATGTGAAATGCGATAGGGCACCCGTCTCAATTCCCTCCATCAAATTCATTTGCGAACCCCACGAATACAGGCGCCGCTCTGCCTCAGCGGAAGCGGGACCCACACCGCAAGGAACGCTGGCGAGGGCTCCCACCTTGAAGAGAGCCCTCCTGGAGCGAAGCACGCGCAAGCTGAGAAGCTCGCAATGCGGGCAGTCAGCCCCCTCAAGAGCTGACTGAGCGTGCTCCGCTCCTAAACAAGCAACACATAGATTGTGTGTATCCCCACCCGTAATGAAGCACGGGCAGGGAGGAACACACGCTCTAAAGTGTTCGCTTGAGCCCCTAGTCTTTCCCTTAGATTTTGGCATTCTGCTTCTAATCTAAACACAGAAAGACAAACAATCGACAAACAATATGCAACATAGAGCGCTTCGCTGAATGAAAGAAGCTAACCCGAGCTGCGTTCCCATAGCGTTTCGACGCAGCTCGAGTTCCTGAAAGGGAACCACAAGTACAAGAATTGAAAGACTTTTAGCTGGCTTTAAAAAGCGTTTGCAAGCCGTGATATCTGCCAGAGGAGGTGTTACTAAGTACTGATTATGTAGGGTGTCCAAACTTTTGCACAGTGCCACAATAATGTTTTTATTTTTTATCTTTGTTCAATTTATGACATAAAAAGTAACTATGCACCAATGTTTGCTGAAAATATTGTGCATTTTTTCCATTTCCAAGAGAGACTGTGTTAACATCTTTTTAATTAAAAAATCACCAAAATCTGTTATTTATCAAGGGGTGCCTAAACTTTTGCATAAGACTGTATATATATGACTCAGGTTTAGGGTCTAAAAGGATATAAAAAGGATATAATTTTGTGGATGGGAATATTCTACCTAATCTGGAGCAGAAAGAGCTAATTGTAAGTGTTAGAGTCATTCACTCACTCTCTCATAATATTACTTTAGGATTACCCTGGCTACAACTACACAATCAACCACCAAATTCTACACCCATGTGGGATCAATCCTGTCATACCCGCTGTCTTGCTGAAATAATTTGTCCCTCAACTAATCTTCCTCCACAGGTCGAAGCTAAATAATCCTGTACAAGTTTACCTCCCAAATATAAAGATTTGGCTGAGGCATTTAGTAAAAATAAGGGAGCACAACTCCCCATTTGTCGCTCGGTCGATTGCGCCTTCAACTTACTCCCTGGCTCCACTCCTTCAAAGGGGAGAATCTTCCCTCTCTCTCAGCCTGAATCAGATGCCATGAAGGCTTATATTCAATAGGACTTGGCTAAAGGGTTCATCTGACCTTTAACTCCCCTGCATCAGCCACTTCTTTGTTAAAAAGAAAGATGGAGGGTTACAGCCCTCCTGTATTGACTACCAAGGTCTAAATGAAATCACTGTTAAGTTTCACTATCCTTTGCCCTTACTTCCAGCCGTCTTAGAACAGCTTCGTCAGGCCAAAGTCTGTGCGTGTGGCAAGTAGCAACTGAAGTGCCCTTAAGAAAGGCACCTAACCCCCGATTGGTCCCTGGATGCTGCAGTGATAGCTGCCCACTGCTCCTCACTAGGGATGGGTTAAATGCAGAGGTCACATTTCGGGTATGGGTAACCATAACTGACAAATACATGTCACTTTCTACTTTCTTTCCAGCCACTACCTATCCCACAATGCCCTTGGTCCCACATAGCCCTGCACTTCATAACAGATCTACCAAACTCATCAGGTCACACCACCATCTTAACCATAATCGATCGCTTTTCCAAAGCCTGACAACTTATTCCCCTTCCCAAGTTACCTACCTCATTTGAAACAGCCGAGATCCTATGCAACTATGTGTTTCACTTTTATAGGTTGCCTGAGGACATAGTGTCAGATAGAGGCCCTCAATTCACTTCCCAAGTATGGTCCACCTTCTTCAAAAATCTAAATGTCAATATCAGCCTAACCTCCGGGTATCACCTGCAATCCAATGGTCAAACTGAAAGATTGAATCAAGAAGTTTCCCAGTTTCTACATTCCTATTGTCAAGAACATCAAACCAACTGGAGTAAATACTTGATGTGGGCCGGGCATGCTCAGAATTCCTTGGTCAAACCCGCCACGGGCTTAACCCCATTCCAATGTATCCTGGGATATCAAACACCATTGTTCTTTTGGTCCAGTGAGCCTACTGATCTTCCCTCTATGACAGAATGGTTGAGTGAGGAGGTCTGGGACCGGGCTCATTCTCATCTGCTGCATGCAGTTGAGTATGACTCATCCGCCTGCAACTCAGTCCCAGGTATGTCGGCCCATTCAGAATCTCTAGACAAGTCACACCTGTATCTTTCCGTTAGATCTCCCTGCTAACTACCGTATCTCTCCCACATTTCACGTTACTTCTCAAACAGAAGAGTTGTATAGGACACATCCGGGAAAGCCAGTCCCTCGAGCACGTGGTAGACCCTGACGTCACCGACCTCCTCACGTCAGGGGGAACCGTCTCCAGAATATTAATGTATCTCCAATTCACTACAATTCCCATCAGGCCGTTCACCTGTGACTGACCACACCCCAAGCACACACCTGTACCTCATTACCCTAAGCTACATAAACCACACTCACACGCAGACACATTGCAAAGTCTTGATTTGCCCCCGGCTGTCATTTCTGAGCGTTTACTTACCCTGTTGGATTAGTTGTTATTACCTTAGATTGTTTATTAGATTTTTGGATTGTTTGCTGCCTGCCCTGACCTTGAACTGTTACCTGGATTATGCTTACTGTTTGCTACCTGCCTCAACCTCTGAACTGTACCGGACTGTACGATTGCTTGCTGCCTGCCCTGACCCTTGCCTGTTTCTTGTTTTGCCTTTGCCTTGCCTGTGTTGTTCCTGTTTGCCCGTATTGAAGTTTGCCTGTTTTGTACTTTGAAATGGATTCCAATGTCTCAGAGTCCACGTTACACCAATAAGTGACGCTTATAATTATGTTATTGCATAGCTGTTATTGCAAGTTCTTTCCATGCATATAGTCACTTTATTGTGATTAATTATGGAAAAAAAGTGCATTGAAAAAGTAAACACAATCAAACTTTCTAAAATACATATTTTTTGCATTCAATTTTTAAATGTATTGATAAGGATAGGCTATAAGGATATATGGAGTTGTTGTGTCACCGATGTGGAAAGCATTAAAGCCGTCTAAAAACGAAATATTTTTCATTCAATACAATCTTTGTATTGAATTTGAGACATGAACATTTTGGTTGACAACATTTTGAACTTATATGTTCTGGCTGGGGCTGGGTGGCTAATAGCCCTGACCCTTGAGCATGGTGAGGGAAAATTGTGTCAAAGGCCTCAGCAGGCCAAATGGTCTTGTCCCTATTCTTGATGCCAGTGAGGTTAAGTCACATATGCCTCTCCATGGTTCAATTAAATTTTATTTCTATAGTATTTTTTACAGTGTTGCATTGCTTCAAAGCAGTTTTAAATATAATAAAAAAAGGAAAAACACAGAAAACAGAAAAATTGTCAAACATGTACAACACAAAAAACAGAATACATGGCATTATTGCAAATTGTTATTGTTTATTCTGAGATGTATAATAATAAAACTAAGGATTAAGGGATACTAGGTTTTAGTTGGTTTATAAGTAAGAGTTGACTGAACTGATGACGTGCATTAGAAATATTTGCCATTACGTGTAAATGATAGGCTCATACCTCCCAGTGGTCTATGAGTCGGTAATGTATTCAGACCACCTACTAAAACAGTATTTACTTCTAAATGTGAAAGTGACATGTATTTGTCAGTTACGGTTACCCATAACCGAAATGTGACCTCTGCATTTAACCCATCCTTCTGTATGCTGGAACTAGCATAACAGAGATGTGGTGAGGGCATAACAGAGATGTGGCGGGGCTCTGCCCGGTACGCGCCGGAGATGTTTGTGTAAACAAGATCCAGCGTGTTTTTCCCCCTCGTTGCTGTAACGAATGCTCAGGAGACGTAGGATCCATTTGCAGCAATTTTATTAACAACAGAATAAACAAACAGGCGGAGGTCAGAACCAGCAAACAGGGCTATCACAGGATATCCAATAAACGTAAACAAAGTCCAGGCAAGAGTTCAGGGCAGGCGGCAGACAATAGAGTAATCCAATAAATAAAGCGGGGTCAAAAGGCAGGCAGCAAGTAATCCAAAACAGTAGGCAGTCCAAGGTAATACACAAAATAATCCAACAATGAAAAATGCTCAGAAATGTTCCCAGAATGGCAAAACAAGACTTTGCAATAGTCTGTGAAACAGGTGAGTACTTATAGCGTTCTTGATTGGAAATGGCCACCACCTGTGAGGGGCGCAGCCCAGGTACGGGGTCATGGGAATTGTAGTTCTAATATTCCGGGGACGGCTCCCACTGGCGTCCGCTAGAGGGAGCCACAAAGGCCGGATTTGTGACAGTTGCAAAGTCCACAGGCTGATGGAATTTAGGGAGCACTGACTTGAGATTTGCATGGTTGAAATCTCCGGCAACAATAAACAGTCCATTGGGGTTCTGCAGTTCGCTAATAGCCCCATACAGTTCACAGAGTGCATCACCGGCGCTGAAGGTGATAGAAACGGTGATAGAAACTAGCCCTGAGTTTTTCCACCATTCTGTGTTGATGTAAACACACAAGCCACCGCCACGAGCCTTACTGCACAGAGCAGTGTTTCTGTCTGCACAAAAAAAAAGAGGTTAGTCCATCTAGCTAAATGGCGGCGTCCGGAACTCTGTCACTGAGCCATGTCTCCGTGAAAACAAAGGCGCAGCAGTCTCTAAACTCACGCTGTGTAGTTTGCTGGAGTGGGATGTAATCCAATTTATTGTCCAGGGAGCAGACATTGGAGAGCAGGATGGATGGAAGAGTCGGCTGGCTATGGTTTGTTTTTAGCCTAGCACGGACCCCCGCCTTCTTGCCGCGCTTCTGCTTTCTTGCGCATGGCTTGTGACGTCCCCTTCCACAGTCACTGGCATCTGGCGTCGCCAAGGGCTGAAGGCTTGGTCCCCGCAGCACGCCAAGATCGCGCAGCTTCTTCAGCAGATCATATTGTAGAGTGGCTGTGGTAATTTTTTTTAGCTCTAGAAGTGTCTGGCGGTGATATACATGAACACCGGTTGCACCGATGTTCCGCTAAAGACAAAAATAGCACCATTTTGTATCTGGAGTGGCCGCTGCGTGCTACTGCCGCGCCGCACCGCCATCTTGGATCGATGTCGTGTTTGACACACATGCTTTACAACAGGTTGAACAAACAATGTTCCTATTAGTGTAATGAGACACAGCATCAAGTGTAGCTTTTGAGAGGGAACCCCATTTGCTCTTCATGAAATCGTATCCTTTAGGAAAAATAATTGATTTTCAATTAAAGTTGAATTTTTAAGGTCAACTCATGCATGTATTTTTTATAAGTGCAGATCAGAACAGTGAAAGGAACAGACTGCATTAAACTTCACATGTCTCTAATCTGATTTAAGTCTGATTTAATGCTACGATTACATTATGCTAAGAAAATCAGACAGAATGTGTTTTTACAGGAGGTCACTGACCAGCTGAGTTGTCTTGAGCCAAGGGCAAAGGGCCACAGCCAGATTAGCAGGCAGCTAGAGAACTGTCCAGTGAGTTGTAACTCTTTGGACAAGCCAAGCAGAAGAGAAATGCTAGACTAAAGAGATTGTAAGAAAGGTAGTTTGGTGTGTTTACATAACTGGCCTAGCATACTCTATGCACATATATGAACACCAAAGCGTATAAACATGTGAGCTTGATTTTAAATGTCCTTGCACTTCGCAGTGTGTCAGTGTGACATCTTTTACATATTTTTGTTCTGCTTATATCTATGGATTTTTAGTTTGTATTTGGATCTTTGGTTTCTGTTTTTGCCCCCATAGCTGCTGAATATTCCCCTTAAGTTTAGATCCATGTTATGTATTTATAGCCTTGCTTTTCTTCAGGTCATTGACAGTTGTTGTTTCAACTGTGTCAGTGTTTGTGTTGTTAGATATTGCTGTTACTTTTGCATTCTTCCTCTACTACACATGTGACAGTCCGAACTCAAAATAAAATGTGGGTATGTTTTGCATTTCCAAAAGGGGCGTTATTGACAGAACTGCCAAAACATGCTTGCTGAGAATGGAAAGCAACAAAAGGCAGCTATACAGAGTGACATGTAATTTATGTATACGGTTAGATGAGAGTACATATTGTGTTATTACATAATTTACTTGCTTTTGAAAATTGTAATGGTCTAGTTTTCAATGACAAAACTAGCATGTGCTGATAATTGGTAGAGGCTGTTGTAGCAAGCAGTGCCCTCTGTTGGTCAAAACAAACACAATATACTAGATTTTGCCACAAATACATATTATTTGTTTTGTGGGCATTTTAAAAATTACAGCAATATCAGGGACTGCCCCAGAAATCACCTGATCACCCATCATCATAGCAACACAAGAACACATATTGAGCATGTACAACAGGGCTGCGGTATTGCAGAGCATTGTCTAAGCATTAACACATTTGCATACTTTCTGAACTTATTTTGACACATTAAGGGTTTCTGGTAGCAAATAGCTCAGACTATGACTCTGTTGCAAAACCATATGAGCAGCCTTGTTGTCTACTTCCATGCCAATGTGTTCTGAAGGCATATGAATGGCTTTAACTAATATATAATCCATTATATTTTAATTGATAAGAACTTTATAAACCATAAGAAAACCAAAGGGGGTTTGAATGATGTAAGGGTGCAAAAAATAAGAAAATAAAGGTCCTAAAAATAAAGGTTCTTCAAAGGCTCTTCACAGTGGTGCCAAAGAAGAACTATTTTTCAGATCATGTTTTACAGATGTTAAATATTCTTTATGAGACCATACAGCCACAAATGTTTCTTCTTTGGCATCATGAAGCACCTTTTTTAATGAGTGAAGAAGTGAGTTATGGCAAGTTTTCCATTTGTTGGTTAATTATCCCTTTAACATACTCCCTATGCAGTCAGCTTATTAGATTTACTAGACTGAGTTTGTGTGGAAGCAATTAGCTACTCTGACATTAACCATAAGTCTTTAAGGAGAGGTGAGGTAGAGATATCATCGCTTCCAACATTTGCAGTCTGCATTTGATACCACTGGCATGCCAGAATTTCTAGATGCCAACAAGTCTTTGATGCGGAATTTCTCTACATGCCAAGAGCTTATTTTTGAGGACAATCCAAATATAGATATAGGTTACCTCTAGCCATGGACCAACTTTAGAAGACCAAAACTTTAGTACTGATAATAGGAAACTAAAGCTGATTTAAAACAAAAAGGTACTATAAAGAACATGAAAAACAATTTATATTTTGTAACTGTTGTAACTGTAATAGTTTAACAATGTGCAGATGTTCAGAGGTTGACAAATAAAGGAAACATTTTTACTTTTCACATCAAGATTTTAGGGTAACATGCATATAAGTGTATTAAGGTTAACTTATATTTTAGGTGACTGTTTATCTTTTTCACTACATTCAATCCCTTAAAAAATACTCCTATAATTTTTAAAGAAAGATTATTTATGTAATTTCTCAATTAAAATGAGATCATAAAATTTCATATACAATAATTATGAAATAATCAGAAAATGTTTTGATAGGTAACACCACAGGACAGTGCTTGAAATTTCAATTGAAATAACCAGTTACTTGTGCACACACACTCACTCAGACTAATGCTTGAAAATATACACACATTCAGCTTTAGTGTTTACTTACTTATGGTGACCCATTGGCTTTCCAGGATTGTATTGTTGAGTGCCTCCAGACTTGTGTAGACTGTATCTGTATGAAGTTCCTTTGGCATCTATTGAAGTCATCAGCAATGTGACCAACAGAAGACCCTCGTAGATCCCCCTCATCTTTAAGTGTCAGAACAAAGGCTGTGCAAAATACTTGCAGAAAAAGCCATAAAGTGGAAGAGGAAAGAAAAGTGTACAAAAGAAGATGAGTAGCAAAAAACAAAAGTCAGCTGTTCTTCTGGTCTGGAGGATGTAAAGTGTTTGTTTTTTTATTTGCAGGTTTCTCTGGAGCATCGACTCCTTCAGTTGTTGGCAGATAAGCAGTGCTCCAGTGAAAACATATGTTACTTTGGCACCATCTTTACCACTCACAACAGAGACAGGGGGAGAAAGAGACAGCACGAGGGCAGACAGAAATGTAAAGAGGAGAAAGTGACAGGGCAGCAGTAGCAGTATACTAAAGCAGAAGCATCTGTAAGCGGTCAGATCTCTCTGTCAACAGTCCACTGCATGAGCCCAGCCCTGCAGCTGCTGCTTTAAGGGGGCCACAGTCATCACAGCTTCATTTGCATATCCCTTACCAAAGCCCTGCTTAAAATGAAAGCCAGCAGGCGACAGCAAGGGTGAACCCGTTCACTGTAAGTTCCTCTCCAAACAGAAAGTGATTAAAATCAAGAGCACATTTAAAACTTTAACCAAGCAAACTAGTTCTCTGCTCACCTATTTCAATGCACCAAAGCGTGCTATTATGGGTGTTTTCTTTGGTTATCTCAATACTAAATCCCCACCCCCACCCCAGTTGAACTCAGTCTGTAACCTCATGTGCCTGCAGCTGTAAATCTTTAAACATTTCTTTTGCACCGTTTAATTTTCCTTCATATTTTCATGTGCCAGCACACTCCATCTTATAGGGACTTTTTCAAAGCAGCATCTGACATTAGGTCATTATTATTTTTGCTTGAGAAAGTCAAAATGTTGTTTGTTTAAACTTATTATTAGTGGTGGTTAAGAAAAAAGCTATTATTATTACTCTTGCATACTTCTTTCTCTGGATAAAACTTCGGTACATAACTCACACTTTTATTAGCTTTTGGGTATACAATGTTTACTGGGCACACGAAAAGTGGGCGAACAATTCAATACACTTAACATTGGGCTGAATTTTTTTGTCAAAATATCAAATATCAGAAAAAAATCAATATTGCTCGACTTAGCAATCAGCAATAAATGGTGACATTTCAAGTTCATAGCCTGGGCCTAGCAACAAGTTCCAGTACCCTAGCAACCACACCATTTTTTTATTGAAAATGGTGAGAGGCATCAGAACATTGTAGAGACAAGTGGGTGGTCAGGATAAAGTAGTCTTTAATTGTCACCATGAAAACTGTCTAGCCATGCCCTAGCAACCATTTAGAGCACTAAAGCAACCAACATGAATCTTAGCTGTATAGCTGTATCTTAGCAAACATCAAAGATATGAGAGTTGGCTCTTTTGATTCAGACACACATTTGTCTTTTAATTTTACACTGATACCCAACCTGATTTATCGCTTCTTTGTTTTCCTCAAATTGTAAGTCGCTTTAGATAAAAGCGTCTGCTAAATGCCTTAATGTAAATGTTAACTGTGTAGCAACACTCCAGCAAGCATTTAATGAAATGAATACGCCATTTCTAAGCATTAGAACATTGTAGAGACATGTCAATGGGCTTTAGGTATTGCCCTGGCAACTTCCTGGCCACACCCTAGCAACCATTTAGAGCACCCTAGCAACCTCATAAAACGTCTCAGGTTACGCATGTAACGCTGGTTCCCTGAAGGGAATGAGACGCTGCGTCGAAACGCTATGGGAACGCTATCAGCTTTTATGCACACTGAAACACCTGTTGCAACAATCAATTACGGGGCGTGATGTCACAGACGGCGTGATGTCACAGACGGGGTGACGTCGCGACCAGGAAGCTATAAAACTGCTCGTGTTGCGCAGCTCGGGTTAGCTTAGAACTGAATGAGGCAAGCGCAGGCAGGTGGTGCCCGAGGTATGGCCCGAGACGCAGTGTCTCGTTCCCTTCAGGGAACCAGGGTTACATATACGTAACCTGAGACATTCCCTTTCAGGAACTCGAGCTGCGTCGAAATGCTATGGGAACGAGATGCCAACTCCACCATAGTGAGGGAACCCTGCCCTATGTTGCGGACTTAAGGCACCAGGACAGAGGATCCAGCAGTGGCCGGCATATCTAGGCCATAAAATCTGACAAAAGTCAGGGGAGTGGACCATCCAGCAGCGTCGCAGATGTCCTGAAGTGGGACACCTGCAGAGAGGGCTTTAGAGGCCGCCATACCCCGAGTGGAATGAGCCCTGATCCCCAAAGGAGGGGGAAGTCCAGAGGTCTCATAGGCGACGCTGATTGCCTCAACAATCCAGCGACTAATAGTAGGCTTAGAAGCAGGTAGACCCCTCTTGTGTGGGCCGAAACAGACCAACAGCTGGTCAGATTTTCTCCACAGGGCAGCTCTGTGGACATAAGTGTACAGTGCTCGCACTGGACACAAACGATGTAGCTTCTCCTGGTCGTCATTCTGAAAGGGAGGAGGACAGAAAGCCTGGAGCACGACCGGCCATAGGGTCAAGGTGGGCACCTTGGGAACATAACCTGCCCGAGGGTATAGAAGTGCTTTGGCCAAACCGGGCGCAAAGTCTAAATACTCAGGGGCCACAGAGAGAGCCTGGAGGTCACCAACTCTCCTCAGAGAGGTGATGGCTAGAAGAAAGGCCACTTTGGCCGACAAATGCAATTCTGAGATCTGATGTATTGGTTGAAAGGGAGGAGCACATAGGGCCTCCAAAACTACAGCCAGGTCCCAGGGGGGGACTCTCGATTGCACCCAAGGCCTCAGCGCACCGCGGAGGAAACGTATAACCAAAGGGTGTCTGCCCACTGAAGAACCCGCAATGGGGATGTGGTAAGCAGAAAGCGCTGCCACATACACCTTCAGTGTCGAGTGAGTCAAGCCCGCCTCAAATCTGGCTTGTAAAAAGTCCAGCACTGTACCAACTGGGCAGTGAACTGGGTCCAACCAGCGGTCTCTGCACCAGGAAGTGAAAAGCTTCCACTTCAGGGCATACAGTTTAGTCGTAGAGGGAGCTCTGGATTGTAAGATGGTCTCAACGACCTCAGTTGAGAGACCGGAAGCTACGAGTTGTGCCCCCTCAGGGGCCACACCCATAGGTTCCAACGCTCTGGGTGGGGGTGCACGATGGTGCCCCCCGCTTGGGAGAGCAGATCCCCCCTTAAGGGGATCCTCCAAGGATAACCGTCTAGAAGGGAGACGAGATCCAAGAACCAGACTCAGCTCGGCCAGAACGGGGCTACTAAGAGCACAGACACCGCGTCCCGGCGTATTCTTTCCAGAACTCCTGGGAGCAAAGCAATCGGGGGAAAACACGTACAGACGGAGCCTCGGCCACGTCTGTACCATAGCATCCAGCCCGAGAGGAGCTGGATGAGCTAGAGAGAACCAGAGGGGACATTGCGCATTCTCTCAAGAAGTGAAGAGGTCCACTTGGGCTTGCCCAAAAATCCTCCAAATCTGATTCACCATCTGGGGGTGAAGTCTCCACTCCCCGGGCCTCGGCCCCTGTCTCGACAGGATGTCTGCTCCAACATTGCATCGGCCTGGAATCTAAGCTGCTCTTAGCGAGCCAAAATGTTCCTGGGCCCACACCAGGATCACCACTCATGACCGCCCCCCAACCGGTGAGGGATGCATCTGTCGCTAGCATGACGCGGCGACCAAGATCTCCCAGCACCAGGCCCTGTGAGAGAAACCAAGGTTGCATCCACATGTCCAGAGCACGGATACATCGTCTCATAACTTTGATTATGCAGAAGGGATTCCCTTTCGGGGAAAACCCCTTGGTTTTGAGCCACCACTGTAGAGGTCTCATGTAGAGCAGGCTAAGAGGTATGACATTGGACGCTGCTGCCATGAGACCCAGCAGGCGTTGAAACTGCTTGACCGTGAAGGACTGGTCTTGCTTAAATCTTGTGACTGTAGCGAGGATGGAATCTGTCCGAGCGGGAGACAACCGTGCCCGCATTGTGACCGAATCCCATACTACGCCAAGATAAGTGGTTCTCTGTACTGGAGAAAGCACACTCTTCTCGGCGTTCAGTCTGAACCCCAACTCTTTCATGTGGGCGAGGACGACATGTCGATGTCGAACCGCCAAAGGCTCCGTCGGAGACAAAATCAACCAATCATCTATGTTATTTAGTATGCGAATGCCCTGAAGCCAAAGAGGGGCTAGGGCCACATCTATGTATTGGTGAAAGTGCGGGGGGAGAGAGCAAGACCGAAGGGAAGAACTCGATACTGGTATGCTTCGCCCCTGAAAGCAAACCGCAGGAACTTCCTGTGCTGAGGAAGGATGGGAATATGGAAATAGGCGTCTTTTAGGTCTATGGTGACAAACCAGTCCTCGGACCTGATTTGGGATACAACCTGATTTCGGGATACACGGTTTCACCGTGAGCATCTTGAACTTCAGGCGCTTGACTGAGCGGTTCAAGAGCCGTAAGTCTAGTATGGGATGCAATCTCTTCTGGACTATGAAGTAACGGCTGTAATGCCCGGCTTCTCTGGACTGAGGGACCACCTCGATGGCCTCCTTCCTCAGGAGAGTATGTACTTCTGAGTCCATTGCTTGGGCCTGCATAGGACCAACTAGAGTAGGGAGAATGCCCCCGAAAGTGGGGGGACGAGACTCGAACTGGATACTGTAACCATGTTCTATAGTGTGCAGGACCCAATGAGACACCCCTGGCAGAAGTTTCCATGCTGCCAAAAAGGTTTTCAGGGGGACCAGCCTCTCGGGGCTGGCCACGGGCATGTCTACTATGAGAGAATTGGTGCCCTGGGGCAGATGACCTGCAGGGACAGACCGATATAACCCTAGGGACCTCCGCAGAGGCTGAAGATCGTGCAGCTCCAATTCCCCCTTTGGGACATGAGCTGTGGGGAAGCTAAAGAGACTGCTGTGCCCTGAAACACCGGAGGCGGCAGGGTTAACAGCTGGGTCCCAGGAGGGCTCTGGGCATCCGTGGGCACCGTGTAACGCAGTGGACCATGGTTTGCGCCAGGTGGGGCTACCCTCTGAGGCCCTGTGATGTAGTCAGGGCTTCTTCCTCTGACGCTCCACTTTTGCGTGTCCCTGTTGGATGAGCTGGTATGTGGAAGGGGCTGCTCCCGCCTAGCAGACCCCTGGGGACGAGAGCGGCGAGGGAGGAAGCGCTGGAACGCCTCCGCCTGTTAACATGCCTCCTGGTAACTATCAACGACCGTATGCACGGCATCGCCGAACAACCCAGAAGGCACCAGGGGGGCGTCCAGGAGGAAGACCCTGTCCTTCTCTTTCACGTCGGACAGGGTCAGCCAGAGATGCCGCTCTGTGGCCACCGGAGCTGCCATGGACCTGCCTATAGCACGGGCGGTCTCCTTGGTGGCTCGCAGGGACAAATCGTCTGTCCTCCTGAGCTCCATCACATCCTCAGATGTGAGGGCCTCGCTCTTGTCTAAACCCCTCAGCAGCTCAGCTTGGTACGCTTGCAACACAGCCATGGTGTGCAGGGAGGCACCAGCTTGACCTGCTGCCACATACCGCCCAGAAGCGTCGAGGTGGTACGTAACGGCTTGGTGGGCAGGGCCGGAGCCTTCAAGGACAACGTTGCTCCAGAGGACAGATAGCTGGCTAGCGACTGCTCGACCCGGGGCATTGCCTTGTACCCCTGCTCTCATCTAAGAGGCTCCTATGCTGCGCAGCCTGCTGCTCGGGGGGCCAGTTGATGTTTAAACTAGCCACTGCCCGAGTAACAACCTCCACGAGCTCGTCATAATGCGGGGACACTGTAGGCTCATCCACACTCTCAACGTCTAGTTCTTCTGTGGACGAGAGTTGGAGAGCAGACGCCTCCGTCTGGGGGGAAAAAAACCGCAGAGCGTGCTTCCAATCCCAGAGAACGGGAGGAAGACCTGACAGATGTGGAACGAAATAGGGCACCCGTCTCAATTCCCTCCATCAGATCCACTTGCGATCCCCACGAATGCAGGTGCCGCTCCGCCTCAGCGGAATCAACACCGCGAGGAACGCTGGCGAGGGCTCCCCCCTCGAAGACAGCCCTCCTTTGGCGAAGCCCTCCTCTGAGCGTGCTCCGCTCCTAAACAAACAACACATAGATTGTGTGTATCCCCACCCGTAATGAAACGCGGGCAGGGAGGAACACACGCTCTAAATTGTTGAGTGCCCCTACGCTTTCCCTGTGCTTTTGGCATGACTACTTCTGCTCTAAAACACAGAAAGACAAACAATAAGATAAACAATGCAACATAGAGCGCTTCGCTGAATGAAAGAAGCTAACCCGAGCTGTGCAACACGAGCGGTTTTATAGCTTCCTGGTCGCAACGTCACCCCGTCTGTGACATCATGCCCCGTAATTGATTATTGCAACAGGTGTTTCAGAGTGCATAAAAGCTGATAGCGTTCCCATAGTCTTTCGACGCAGCTCGAGTTCCTGAAAGGGAATCACAAATATGCCATAACCCTAAGCCTAATTCTGAACAACTTTGTCTATAGAACCACTGCTGTCAATCAAACCCTGTCTATATTTGAGGTTGAACTGTTCATTTGGTTCATCATGTTTATTTCCTTATTTGTATTTCCTGTGCCTGTTTAGTTAATTTCATTCACCTGTCTTTGATTAATTTGTTTGCTATTTAAGTTGGTCCTAATTCAGTGTTCTTGGTCCGGTTTCAGTTTGTAAATGAACGTATTGTTGGGTGTTCCATGTTCCTTGAATTAATACAATAATACTTATGTATTAGATCCTTAAGGTCAGCTGACATTTTTTTATTGCACCCTAGAAAACAAAAGAGTAATAACAAAAGTCTTCGGCATCCAAGACGCTCTAACTAAGCTACTCTATCTAGCCAGAAACAAAAGTACAGTGTGTGGCACTCACCCCAACATACACAGAAAACAGGGATATCACAGGCAACCAGAATCAAAACACAGTCCAGGCAGGGAATCAGGGCAGGCTGCAAACAAACAGAGTAAATCAGGAAACAGGCGTGGGTCAAACAGGCAGTCAGCAAACAATCAATCAACAAACAATCAACAAAGGGTAACAGGCAAGGTAGGCAACAGGTAAGTATAATCCAGAAAATGCTCAGAAATGTTCACCGTGGCAAAACAAGACTTCGCCATGAACTCAGTAATGGGTGAATATAAATAGAGTCATTGATGGGGCAATTGGGAACAGCTGAGAGGGGCGTGGTCCCAGATTCGGGGTGCATGGGAAATGTAGTCCGTTTAATATTCAGGTGATGGCTCCCGCTGGTGTTGATCGGAGGGAGCCACAGAGACCAGATTTGTGACACAACCTAGTGTGTCTATACAGTACTACCCAAAACCTACATGTTGCGATATGTACGTATTAGATTAGATTAGATTCAACTTTATTGTCATGTACAAGTACAGAGCAACGAAATGCAGTTTAGGTCTAACCAGAAGTGCAATAAGCAGTAAAGTGCAGGATATAGGTTATGTTATATACAGGTTATTTACAGATATGGTGTGCTATTGGCATAATGTACAGCTGGATATAAACAGAAATGTACAGAAATGGATATAAACAGAAATGTACAAAAGGGTAGTTCAACGTAGTTCAACAGTGCAGTAGATTACGTTATAACAATAGTCAGTACAAAGTACTGGGGTGCAAATTGTGCAGTAAATGTAGTGCAAATAAATGTGTTGATAAGGAATTGTGCAGTAAATGTGTAGATATGATAATCTGGAGTGCAGATGAATGTGTAGACAGTCCAGCAGTGCATTGATGGTCCTCGGGCTGCTGGTTCCGGTCCGCAGGCTCCTGAAGCGCCTGCAGGAAGGCAGGGGAGAGAACAGTCTGTGGGTGGTAGTGTTCAGAAGTGCATTGATGGTCCTGTAAAGTAAATAACAGAGAGTAACAGTTATTAATGTAATTAATGGAGTGTGTATGTGTACTGTATATGAGGGTGTAGTGGAATCACTGAGTCGCAGAGTTTAGTAAGGAGACAGCTCTTGGAAAAAAGTTGTTCTTCAGTCTGCTGGTTCTGGTCCTCAGGCTCCTGAAGCGCCTGCCGGAAGGCAGGGGAGAGAAGAGTCTATGGGCGGGGTAAGAAGAGTCTTTGAGGATACCGCGTGCTCGACGCAAACAGTGTCTCTGTTGAATCAGGAAGTGGAGTTCCAGTGATGCGCTGGGCAGTTTTCACCACCCGCTGCAGTGCCTTGCGCTCCGCGACAGAGCAACTCCCATACCAGACTGTATCATGTGACATACTTACCTGTCTGCTTTCCCCCATAATCTCATAATATAACAAGTTTAGATTATTACAAAACAACACAGAGCAATGATACAATACAAAAGGAAAAGGGGTAAAAGACAAACAACGACAGGTACGCAACTCAAACCCCAAAGGGGCTTCCACTCTGGTGTTTATTGTAGCCCATAGAACCATATCCTAAAACGTTATGAAATTTGGTGCACAGATGAAGGCAGTCTGAAATATTGTCATAGTGTCAAATTTGGAGTTTCTACCTCAAACCCTCTAGTGCCACCCACAGTTCTTCCCTCTGATTTCTTGGCTCATGCTGATCCAAACGCACCATATGATGTCATTTTCCATCATTAAAAAACAAATAAAAAAAAACAACTTTGTCAAACTCCTCTTTCAGCATTTGTCTGATTTTCATGAAATTTAGAATGTAGCATCTAGAGACACCCATGACAAGTATACATGTCGATAGCCCTTACTGTTCTCGTATATCGCATCTACCAATTTTTCTGCAAGCACACAAAAAGAGATGAGCCTGTATCTTGGTGTGACAGAGTCGGTAATGTGAGGATCCATTTGCAGTTTATCTGCAAAGCCAAACAACGGTACAACAAAAGGGCAGACAACAATAATCATAATCCAGAAAGCAGGCAAGGGTCGAGGCAGGCGGCAGGAATCAGTCCGATAATACAGGCAAAAGGGTCAGGGCTGGCAGCAAGAATCAAATGTTAGGTAAACAGTCCAGATAATAACTAAAGGCAATGCAGGAAAACGCTCAGTAATAATCACTGTGGCAAATCAAGACTTCGCACTGGAGAACAGGAAACAGGCCCCTTTTATGGGTAAGCGTGAGCGTAATTGGATTTAGGTGCAACGTGATCAGTCCAAGGTATGAGGCAGCTGGGAATTGGAGTCCGAATAATATAGTACTCGGGTGACGGCTCCCTCTGGTGGTGCAAGAGAGGTGACGTCTCTTGCGTTGACCTAGGACTGCTCCTCCGGGCCATACCCCTCCTAGTCCACAAGGTACTGGAGTAAACCCTGTCCACCCTGTCGTCAGGAGTCGAGTAGATCTCTGACCTGATATGTCTCCTCGCCATTGACCAGGATGGGCGGGGGTGTTCAGACCTTGGCTCCTTCCTCCACCTGACCCTCTTTCGGACCACCAGTGGGTTACAACAGTGAGACATGAAAAGTGGGAGAATAATTAGCAGGTAAGTCCAAGTGGAATGAAACTGGTGTAAATTTTTTGAAAGGACCAACATACCTAGGACTGATCTTCTTGCAGGGAAGTCTGAGGCTAATGTCTCTGTTGGATAACCATACCCACTGTCTTGGGGTATATTCTTTGAGGCATGACAAGTCGATATCAAATTTGTCCTAGTCAATGCTAATTCCTGTCTGCCATTTTGAACTTGCTGGTGTCATTGTCAACATCCTGACAGCCTCATAAAAATGTTGTGACAGCGCCACCTATTGGTTAAAATGTATAAATATTTTATTGGGTTAGATTATGTTTTCTTTAACTGTTTTTCTTATTATATCTTATAATCTTATTGTCAGAGATGTCCACAAATATTTCTCTTGGTGTCATTGTTTATAATTGTTGTTGTTATTTTTGTAGCTCAACTGGTAGAACTTTGTGTTAGCAGTTCAAAGGTTACAGGTTCAATTCCCCAGGGGACACACAGGGGATACACTGTATCAAAATGTCTTGTAATTCACTTTGAATTAAAGCATCTGCCAAATGTAATGTAAATGTAATTCAGTTAAGTGATGATTGACCATTAGTGATGATACCTGCTGCAGAATCACTTATCACTTAAGAATCACTTAAGATTAACAAAAACAGCCAAAGAAAAGAGACTAGTAGAAACACAACATACGAGACAACAAAGAAGCAGATGAAGTAGTTTTATGGACAAACTCAAATGAAGAGACTTGTAGATAATATAATTTTCCCTTTTTATAGCAGAGTCCAGGATTGGGAATGGTGCAGACACAGGACAGTCACAACAAGATAACAGATAAGTACATTCCTTAAGAGTTTGTTGGAAGGAGATGAGAAGTGATTTTGGGAGAGAAGATCAACGAGGAAATGTTTTTAGTAAACCATACATGGCTGAGCTGAGCAGACATAGCAATTTTTATCTGGCCCAGCTCTGGTCCACACGACCTGCAACCAGGTCTGGATTTCAGATTACCCATTTAATTACTGGATTTAATTACCCATAATTGGCCCTGAATTGGGCCAGAACAAAATGTAACATTGGAACCAAAACACAACCTTAAGTAAACCATATCAACACCAGTCTTTTACTAGAAAGCCCAGAAATGAGCCACACCTGAGCCTGATCCACAGGTGAACTAAACCTGGCAGCCAAAATATGGGCCACAGATGGGCCATAAAAGGGCCATGACAAATCCATACCTTAGCCACCTGTATGACCATAGCTGGCCCTATTCTGGTCCTATACGCTGGACCAGATGGGTTCCACATGTCAGCCTCAACAAAACCATAATCAAACCACTTGATACACACCCCTCCCAGATAAATAGACAGAACAACAACAGTATTCTGAACAAATATTTAGTCATCTTTAACATTAAAGCATTGACACCTGACATTTTACAATTGTGCAAACAACTAAAATGCCACTTCAGTTCTGCAATAAAAAATGATGTAACACTTGTTACATGTTTTTAGTCATCAAGTTTCATGCTTTGCCTAATGCTTGAATGTCCATGTTTTTGGTCAGGAACAAAAACTGAACCCAGGACATTTGGACAAACATTCTGTATTTGTCACGAACTGCATTACCCAGAACCCCACGCTGGGAGCTTTAAACGCAATTTAAAGCTTGGGCTTTTAAACATAAGATCTCTCTCATCAAAGACCGTCATTATAAATGAAATGATCTTGGACAATAGTTATGACATATTATGTCTGACGGAAACATGGATAAAACCAAATGAATATGTTGGCTTAAACGAATCCACCCCGCCAGGCTACTGTTACAAACACGAGCCCCGTCCAGTGGGCCGCGGTGGCGGTATTGCAAATATTTACAGTGATTTTCTAGGGGTTAAACAAACAGTCAAAGGTTTGCCTCGTTTGAATTAATGATGCTTAATATTAACGTACCAAACAAAAAGATTAATTTACCCCTCTCCTTTGCACTGGTTACCGTGTACAGACCTCCAGGCCCACACGCTGCGTTTCTAAAGGACTTTGCGGAATTACTAACTAACCTGCTGGTGACAACCGATAAAGCTTTAATAGTTGGAGACTTCAATATTCATGTAGATG
>JAZGTK010005139.1:0-23000 GCA_036877625.1 Ambastaia sidthimunki
CGATTCCATATTAGCTGTTTACGTTCATCTGCTTGTTTTGCTTTAAATGTTGATGGCAATATTGTTCCAAAGTAGCATCTGTCTCTATACCAATGTGTTAAGCAGACTGTGCAACTCATCCAGGCGAGCTTTCAACAGCATTTTCAATTTACCTCACTAACTCCCGGCATGCTGAGGAGCAAGATGGATCCGGGAGCTGGCGCGTCAGGTGTTTCTTTGTCTTGTCCAACGAATCAAGTGGTTTTTTTTGTATCTCAACAGCAGGTGAAAATCTAATTATACCAGGATAGCAAGAGGAGATGAGCTGTTGCCATATTTTAGCAGCTCTTAATTGTGTGCTAAATAATCTGCCTCATGCACTCACTCCCATGTGGAGTCACACCATGAAAAATGTCTCTGTCTGAAAAAGTCGCAGAAGAATGTTTACTTTGTTTCCCTCCTAAGATTTCTTAGCATTAGTATGTTCTTCTCCCTGTCCTGAAGTCTGTCAAACTGACATTTTAACAATAAAGGCAAAACAAACAAACCAAAACAAACGCGCATACACACGGAGAACGAACACCTTGAGATTCTTCTCCCTCTCTACTGTCTGATG
Organism: Ambastaia sidthimunki; assembly: GCA_036877625.1. Classification (NCBI taxonomy): domain Eukaryota; kingdom Metazoa; phylum Chordata; class Actinopteri; order Cypriniformes; family Botiidae; genus Ambastaia; species Ambastaia sidthimunki. The sequence goes on from JAZGTK010005139.1 coordinate 596, forward strand.
TTTTGTTATTGGAGAATCGAAGTCTTGCCGAGGTGCTGAATTATTGCATGGATTAGCGTTGGCATCTCAAGGCTTTGGGCTCTAAAACTTTTTGTCTGCTCCAAATCCCAGATAAATTCTTCACTGTTTTTTCCTCACATGCTCTATTAATGTTAAGCACTCTGCACGTTGCACAAACTCGACAGCTTAAAGTTGAGCAAAAGCCATTGATCTCTGGAGCTTCTGAGGAATCCAGCGACTCTAATTATGTAAAACCCAGCAGTTCCCTTTAGCTCTCAGATGGCCATCAAGTTTAACCTACTGATAGGGTTAATGTGTCAGGTTTGGGTCTCTCTCACTCTTGCCTTTCGCACTAGGTGAGTGTAATTACGAGCTGTCTTATGGTGCTACAAATGAGCGCTCTGGGCCTGCCTTCCCTTAGCTACAGAATAACACACTCCTTCTGAAGTGCCAGCAGAAAGTGTGTAAGGACGGATGACTCTCTTTAATGGACTTGCAGTCTGCAAGCAACGCGCACTCTGGTAATCGCATCACGCGCTGTGACTCGGATACATGTCAGGTTAATGGAGTCTGTGATTATTTATTTATGGGCATTATTGCTAAATTGCTGATTACATATTTTTCCAGTGTCTAATTTCTTTACACAGTCATTTTTATGGTTGAAGGGTATGTCAGCTCCCCACAAAACTGACCTCCCCCTTCCCCACCCACAGCTATAGAAGAGACGAATATAATAGCCTCGCTCCCCAGAGGATGCTGGTTAATCCGTCTAATTTGTGAAATGTATCTTGCCTTGTATTCACCTGTACATGCTGGATGGTACATGCTGTATCATCCACTGAGAATTCTTCATTTAGCTTCCAAAACGTTATATAAGCATCATTCCAAAGCAACATTCCATTCCTGGAGCCATTTTGACATGTGATTCCACAATGAGATTTTTATAACTGATACCATCAGCCCTGTGTTTATTTTAACATGAAATAAACGCACAGATTAAGTCAGTCATAACATGATACTTTGGGTCATTTCCCTGACGTTCTTTGAATGTTTGTTATGGTTGTCTTAGTATTCATTATAATGAAATGATGCTTTAATCAAGCGCAGGTCGTTGCTTTTGGCGATGCGTTCGGACAAAGACGCGTTTGATGAGGCCGAGAAGAAACAAAAAAATGTCCCAATTTAAAAAATCTGGCATCTGTTCAGCTTTCATGTCATAGGCTGTCTGCCATTAGCCCGAGCAGCAATATTAGATAAGACCCTGTTGAACATGTTTCTTAAGACAGACAAAGAAGAACCAGATGTCATGTAGACTTTGAGGACCTCAGTGGAGTAAGATGAGCAGCAAACATCAAACACATCTTCTAATCCCTTCGGTATGTTCGGTCCTGCTGTATTGTCCCATTAAAATAGATTTATCCTTTGTTTCATGGGTTTAATTGAGACAGTCTAAACAAAAATGGAAGTTACATTTGTTTCTGCTCACCCTTTGTTTCTGCTCAAGGCCTCTTTGTGAGACAATAAAGTCTTACCCTCAGACAAATACTTGTATCAGAATTATTCTGGTTGATTAAATCAATTTATCCCCTACTGGTGAGGCTTCATTATGCCCCACTGTGTGTCTGGATGACAATCACACCCTCCATCCAGTAAAGTGTGAGGCAGCAGTGTATTACTCGTTTAAGATGGCCGCTGTGATAGCCAGGTGTCAGGTCAGCACAATCTGCTCTGAGCAGGCCATGTATTGATCCTTCACATGGGACTCTTCAGAGATAAAACCTGCGAACGACAGGTGAAAGGTGAAGATTTTCATCTCGAGGGCCCGTTCTGCTACAGAGAAGTTCAAGCCGACCTGCGCTGAGCCTGCAGTGGGCTTCTTTTCCTCCCGGCACATGGGTTTGAGTTGAGAGGCCTGCTTAGCATGCAGATTTAATAGAGAATGCTAAACACAGGCCTTTGAAGGGCTTTAATAAACCGGAGCAGATGTCTTGCTGAGCGCAAGGGTTACATCTTCTGCTGGTGAGTTCGCCTCACTTGGTTGTACGCATTTCCATGTGACATACGCGGTAATTCATAAATGATACATTGTGCAGTCTTCTTTGAGTGACAGGTGACCTTTCGTGTTGAGTTAGTGGTTTTGTTTTATTCCAGAGGATGTCCAGAGAATTGCAAAACCTTTGAAAGTAGGAAGAAGTGTTGCAGAGTTCTGAAGCAGCTCTCTGGTTTTACGCAAAAAGTTCCTCCCCAGAAAGCTGTGAAGGGAGGAAAAAGAGCGGCACATCCATTAAAACAGCTCCCCTCTGGCCATCTCTCCAGCTTCAAACACACTAACATTAAAGTTCCAATAATGCAGTGGGCTGATTTTCCCAAACGATGCTCACACATCATAGCAGAGGTGTGCTAATGATGGGGGTAATGCTGAGAGACATACACACAGATGGTCCATTACTTCTGCACAGACAGAATCTAAAGCTACCCAGGATGCTGTTGGGCTCAGGCCAGTATAACCACTATAATGTTTGTTTTCATTTCAAGGCGTTCATTTCTCAAAGAGTAAGATCACAAAATCTTAGCTAAACTATACAGCTACCTTTAATGTAATATAAATGATAACAAGCATTTAATTAGTTTCAGATTTTGTTGCACCAGTCAGCCAGTTTGTTTGTTTAGAAAACATGCCATATATTGATTGACATAATTGTCTCACACCTTTTTTTTTTACTTTGACATTCAAAGTTTATTGTAGTTTTAGTGCTTGTATTGTGCAGTGAACCAGGATGTTACAAATTCCTTCTCTTATATGAAAAAAACATGATTTTAGTCTTTGCAGAGTTTGTTTGCCATAATGCAGGTATCGAAAACTTTAACTTTTGGTGATTTTTTTTTTTTTAATAAAGTTTCATTTTGTTGTTTCTCAGGGGGAAATGATGACATCTGTTATTACTGACAGTAGAGGATGGATATTTTGTACACCCACGTAGGAACAATGTACTGTATGCTGTGACAGGCTTCTCGGATTCCCTCTGTGAACAGTGTAATAGCTGACACAGTCACACTAAACACATGAAGGTCACTTCTCTCCACTCTCAGCTACAAAAGCCTCTTCTGTTTTAATGGAGAGCTCTGAGCGTTGGTAAAAGCCACCGGTCCTCTAGCAGCCTCGTGTTCTCACACTCTCTATTGTGTTTCTCTCCCCCTGTTTTCTGTTTTCTCTCTCCGTGTCCTCCAAATCCCCTCATCTCACCTACAGTGTATCTCTGAATTGTTCCCTCAGTGCAAGAAGAACTCTATGGAAGGAACAGGCCCAGCGTAGGGTTTCAGGTTTAAACAGAGGTGTTTCCTTACCAACTGTGTATTCATTCACACAATGAACCGAGGAGCCTCTCTTGTTTCTTGGTAAGAAGAGTCCAGACAGGACCTTTGTTTTCCACTTCATCAGAAGCAAGCATAGTTTTTTTACCCCTGTCCTCCTGGAACAAGGACTGGAGAGCAGCCATCACACTGGGCTCTGTCGGCTCTCTTAGGCCACGGCACGTAAGTGAGGGGAAATTCAAACCATATCTTCAGATCGCTTCTCTGGAAGTGTGAAGCACTTGGAAAAACTTAAGAAGAATGTCTTACAAATATCATAATTTGTAAAAAAAAAAAAACAGAAAAAATTTATATTTTGGTTGTTAGACACATTAATTAAAAGAGTGACATTTGTATTACCAAGCACTAACTTATTTTAGCAAAAGTGCAATATCAAACAAAACGTGTAACAAACATAAAAGTAACATAAACATAAAAGTGCTATTTCCTGTTGAAAACTTCAGGTTCATTGTCCAAGTTCAAATTCAGGTTTATTGTCATGATTTGATTGACAAATCTAGTCAGTTTAGGCAACAAAGAACATTGCATGCACCTCTGTGACTGCAGCATTCTTAAAGAATTTAGAACAATCGCATTCAATGTTGGCTTAAATCCTATAGCCGCAGTATTTGTTACCACCATTTATTTTTACGCCTCTGTTTATATTGGTTCTATATATTGCCACCTGTGCTCAGAGAAAGCCCACAGCAGAGGCATGAACGAGATGTAGAAGTTCTCCTCAGACAACCGTGCAACCTTGCAGTTATTCCTGTGTGAGGAGGTGGACCAAGGTGCCCTTTGTTGTATTGGATTGTCTCTGAACTCTCCTGCTCTCTGATGGAAACTTCAGCGCAATTATGGACTCCATTTGTCATCATTCATTCTCATCTCCTAAAACCTTAATCCTGTTTGTGCCTCATCACACTCTCCATTATATCAAGCTTAGCCGTGTTTACTCCACATGGAGGAGAAACATGTTACGTTTTTCCGCTCCTCCTGTTCCATTGTAATGTTAAGATTTATTGATTTATAAAGTGATGTTCAGTAATTTCTTTGTTGCTGGAAGTTATTTTAAAAAAATACAACTGTATGGACCATGTATGACAGCCAACAGCTGCTTGAATTGCTTTCTTTTATTACTAGTTTAAATTTTGGTGTAGAGCTTGTTCTTTTCCCAGTTTGTGCTGCCCACATGAACTCAGAGACAATCTTCACGTTTGACTAACTGCAGAAGTTTTGACTTTATCAACGTTGTCTTACATTGACAGGGGTTTTTCCTGACTGTGTCCTTGGAGTCCATCCTGAAGGTGGCCAAACATGCCTCTGAGAACAACAAGATCTTCTGCTTGAACCTGTCGGCTCCCTTCATCTGTCAGTTCTTCAAGGAGGCCCTGATGAAGGTCATGCCCTATGTGGATATCCTTTTTGGCAATGAGACGGTGAGTCATTATATATGGACATCCACACGTGGTGCTGTAGTATATGAAATTGAGTTCTCCTATTAGGAGAGACAGTTTATCAGTCTGTTTTTCCAAACACACTTTATTTATAATGCACAGTAAGAACAACCGTAATTGTAAGAATGAATAACGCACTAAAACACTAAAGACTGCAATGCAATAGTGAATGGAGACACCAAAAACACAGATAAGAGAAATTAACCTGAAGTTTTTGTTGTGTGGGTCAGTCAGTAAATGTAAGTTATCCTGAAACCGTATCACAATTAAACTTTTGAACCTAGATTAAAATGGACAAAATACTTGTTTTTTTGTAATTGTAGGGATTAAATAAACATTTCACCTCTAATCTTGTTTTTGTCCAAACTGTACTTATTGTGAAAGTAGCACCATTAAGACAGGCCACAGACTGCGTCGCAGGCAGCCTGTTAGCTCTGTGTGTAAGACTCTGGGGCTGTTCTGACTCATTGTGGTTTTGGGTCCTCACTCTGTTGTGCTTGCCAGGTGTCACAGACAGACAGTGTGGCTTATACATTTTTGACCTGTGCAATAACAGACCCAACAAGTTAAAGCATCATTTATCACGTCTAAATGTCTTTATAGTATCCTAGCTTAGAGTTTTGCCCTGACCCCAGTGGTTGGGTGAGCCGTATGACAACAGTCTTATTTTACAGTTTTTATTTTAATAGTCTTGTTTTGCAAGTAAGTTTTATATCATGGTATATATTTTCATATGGGTTACTTAACTGAATCTTAAATTATATTATATATTAAATAACCATATGGTCCTGTATATGTTTGCATAATTTGGTTTTCATTAGTATTTTCTCATTTTATTTGAATTTCAATAAACACAAACAGTAGGTACAGTCATACCACCCAACCTAAACGGCATTACAATGCAACCTACAGCAGAGTTTATAGCATTACCATTAAAAGCGAAAAATACCAACTACTGTCGGGTAATTAAACACAAATGGCTGTCAGAATCACAAAAACTATATGAAGTACTGTAGCTGCAGTAGTTCCTTTAAAACTGGCACGTCCACAGTTTCCTGTTTCTCAGACTAATTAAATGCTGTATATATGGCGAGTAGCTGCAGCCTTTAAGTTGAGCGCTATTAATTTGTGTTAGCCTTTATGTATGCCTAGCTCTCTGCTGGTTGGTATGAAGTGTTTTGGCAGCTGGAGCTTGTCTGAATGCAAGCCTGTGTGTGGGCGGGATCTAACGCAGACAGGCAGGCCTTTATCTGTGCTGACAGGGTAGGCGCAGCGAGAGACGTCCAGGCCCTGCACCACCTCACGCCCCCTTAACTGGCACACATGAAGTGTGTAACATCCAGGGAGCGTCGTTGGTCTAATTGAGTCCTTCCCTGCTTCCCTCCTGCCTGCCTGCATGACATGAACCAGAGAAAAGTGAAACATTTCAGGAAATGTAATGGCCTCCAGTTAATTAAGTGAGAGAGCCATGCAGTAAGAGCCAAAACCAGATGGCGTTGAATTTATGCTCACGGAAATCGCCACACACAACGGCGCGTACACAAGCGCGCATAATCACGAACGATTTTCCCTTCGTTTGCCACATACATGATAAAATTCAACAATGTGAATTGTCTGTGTCATTACAGATGAATTTGTTGAGCAGAAGGCTCAGACAATGTAGATAAATGGCATGATTAATTGGAACAGAATGAATAACCCTGACTGATGTTGTATAAGCAGTGATTAACTCGCGCTCAGAGCTCAGATTGTTTTAAATAACAGGGGAGTTAAAGCCATGATTGCTAGGAGGTTACGAAATGATTGAAATCGCTCCACTGCTGCCTACGAGAGAAAGAGAGAGAGAGAGAGGGAGAGACAAGAAAGAAAAAGAGATGGAAGGAGGAGACAAGACTTGGAAGAGTTGACTCATTGTAAAGATCTACCCAAAGGTCTGACTTGAATAATGTTATTCTCAAAAGCACAGAGATTTAATTGGAGGCTTTTTGCATCATAACTACAGCAAAGATAATATAGATAATCTTCTCTTAAGCAGTCTGCTTGTTTGCCTGTCTGTGGTGTGTTAATGATTCCCAAACAAAAATTCCGGTCCTCTAATCTGATTGGACAAGTCTCGTTTCAACAGTGCTGATATTTACTATAACAGTATTAGGTAGATTTACTGTTTGTATCAGTCTGCTATTCTGTATTCACAGTGATACATATTTTTACTGTCATTTATAGAACTGTTGTCACAAGTTCTTCAAATCCCCCCACTAATTGCATATTTGTTTATAGAATAACGAGACTAATTTCATTATACTTTCAGTGAGCAATAAGACTGGAGTATTCTCAGTCCGTGTTTCACAAGGACGTCATTTTAATCCGTTTTACTTTTTTTTGTACAAACCCAGCATATTAAAAAATGCTGCAAATTCTGTCTGGCCCTAATTATGACTTTGTCTGGTGCTCACATCCACTGACAATAACCACTGTGCTTTCTTTTTGTGCATGTTTGTGTAACGGTTTAGGTAGTGATGTTTTCTTGCACTCGACTGTGTGTCCTCCCCCGCTGATTGCGTGTAGGTGAGGGACAGTTCACGGAGGAAGCCTGAGGCAATGAGGAAAATTCTGCCATCGGGCCCCCCACCTCCCAGCTGATTCAGACAGCTGCACACGCACACACGCATATTGGGAGACAGATGTCAAGTTTCAAAGATCTTGTTGACAATCATAGATGGACATTTCTAGAGCTTTGAGCCGTGGTGGGCCCCCTCTGAGGTGCTTAGAAGTTTTTCTGAGACATTTGGTGATGTTTTACATGGTTAGCAAAGAAAATGTTTAAGTAGTTTAGAAGCAGCTGTCTGAATTCAGAACAGAAGGAAACAGGGAGAGGGAGAGAAAATGCAAGGAAAGATACAAGGTGAGGTAATTAAAAAATGTTCAAGTGCTGTCAGGGGAACTCACACAATACACAGTCTACACAAGAGTGCTTTTCTGCAGCATCACTCACTGCACTCAATTAAAGGTGTCTGTCTGCACACGACCCCTGTGGAATGACCTCTGCAAATATACAACCTCCAGAATTTATATATAATGTGATTCGATAGATTTTTCTATATTTACTTTAAATGGGGGGGCAAACAGAACATAATTACGTAAAATTGAATATATGGTAAAAAAAATCAAAAATTGGTGCATGGCATAAGTATAACCTTAAATTTTGGAAGCTGGAAAAAAATGGTCTTATAATTTGGCAGAGCATATTCAGAATTTTTGTTTTTAAAATTATAATAATAAAATATGTAAATATATGTACATTATACAATTATATATAATTGAGATTTACATATCAATTACATATATTGATATATATACATATATATATATATATATACATATTATATATATATATTTAAAAATGATAACACTTATATGATATGTATAAGCCCCATACAGTATATTACTGTTTAGTGCATAGTAATTCTTACATAATACGCACTATAGATTTCCTGGCCCATTTTTGTATCTCAGGGTTGATACAGTAGTAGTAGGTTTGTATGCATCACTGTGGTCTCAGATCAGGGTCACAACAGGGTAGTTCAGCTAACAACTATAATCGGAGAGTGCGGAAGGCTTTACCCAGAATATCCCTCACACTGAGTCGCACAGGTTGTCTTCAGCTTGATGGGGAGTTCCATAACACACATTTGAGGGCGAGAGACCCTGTCTTTAATGGGTACGGCGGCTGAGACGCCTGCCTCTCTTTAGAGATGGAGAGCGATGATGGATGGAAGAGAAGGTATTGTGTTGAGGGCCGATCAATAGCTGCCACTGAGCCCAGTGTATTTCTGTCACTGTGGGCTTGAGTGTAGGATGTCAGCTGGCTGTTGCCAGGATGATTTGGGAAAGTTTAACACCAGCCCGTTTTGATGATCTACACATCAGTCAGTTTGGTTAACAGTCACCTCTGCCACACAGAGAGACACATAGTGAGTGAGTGAGTGAGTGTGTGTGTGTGTGTGTGTGTGTGTGTGTGWGTGTGTGTGTGTGTGTGTGATATATTAATATACCTCATGCTTGGGATTATGTTGTTGTCTGCTGTAAAGTACCTCTTATTAGTGAACTGTTATATATGCTGTTGTTTAGCTGACACCATTTATAAGGTGATTTCTGAAACTGATATTTTTACATTTACCTTTATGCATTTTATCCAAAGATACTTTATCCAAAGTCATTTGTAAAATGTAATTGTAAAACACACTTGTTTTACAATGTGTGACATCGCATTCTATTGTAATACATTAAGCTGCTACCTTGTGTGGCATATAAACAGTCTAGAGTTGCGTTTCTTACAATTGGTCAGTGCTGATAACCTTAAAATAGACAGATTAACTGGTCCAACATTGGTTTAGGTTCACTGCTGTTGAAAGTTTGTGCGAGCAGATCAAGACTTTAAAAAACCCTTAAAAATAGAGAAGTGTCTTTTTAGTTGATGACTAAAATGTATGAGATAATAGGCATGATGTAAGAACAGATGTAATTTATGATGTAACCTGTTGGAAATATGTGAGAAGGAAAAGGTTTAGAGCATCTTTGCCTCCTCCAGTATGTAGTTTTGTTGTCCTACTTGTGGACATGTACACCTCATTGGATGACTTCATGGGAACAAGCACCTCTGATTCATTATGGCCATGACCGCTGAGTCGCTCATACCTCATCTGGGTGTGTGTATGTGTGTGTCACTCAGGCCAGTCCTTAACTCCAGGCTTGGGTTATTAATGTTTTACTATTTACAGTTTCGTAAGCCTGTATTCATCATGCAATAGCCTCCCCACAATCCCACAACCTTGTTTACGTGCTAAGTTGCATTTCTGTGACGAAGTGCGGACAATGGCTTGCTTTGACAGCGATTGCAACACATTCGGGTTGCGCTAATAAGGCTATCATTGAGAGAGATGTCATGCGCCAAGGGCGGGAGGGTTTTTTCCCACCTCTTCTATTCTGTATAAACCAGGAGAGACTGCAGTCAGCACTCATGATTCTGGTAATGATATCATTACAGCTGGTTATTGCTTCTCATGCATTGTTTAACAAAGACATGTTTGAAGTACTCAGCGGAAACCTCAGACAGAGTTTTCTCAGCTTGCAAGCTGAATCAAAAGGCGGAGAGCAGATCAAGAGCGGGAGACACCTTTTCAAGCTCTCCGCTCACTTCGCCGAAAAGAAGAAAGTTACACTAATGTCCCAAAATGACAGCATGCAGCCCCCCATGTGTAATAGGTATGGGCGGCAACCCTTTCTCTTCTTAATCAGGGTAGTACAGAGTACTATCAAGACCAGTATTACCAATATCTTTATTAATTCTGATTAGATGTTTTTTGAGGATGGGTAGTTATGGGATTAGACGTCATTAACATTAAATAAACCTAAAATGCAAATAATCAAGCTTGTTTTTGTTTATTATATTAATTTATTAACAATTCCAGAGCGTGTTTAATTTTAACAACTGATGTATATAAATGTATACCAAACATACAACCATTATAATTAATGTAACATTTAGTTAATGTCAGTATTTGGTGTGAAGTTATTGTAGATGTTTCTCTTGGCACGATTTGCTAACAAAGTTAGTTTCTTTTACTTTAATGTTTAAAATACACTTTTATTTCTATGTAAAATAAATAGTCACTACATTAAAAAAACACTGAGAATTGATATTTTTATGTGTGGATTGATCCTCAGGACAACACCAGCATTGGAGATATAGAATTGCTCGCCCCGAGAATAAATACAGTTATTATTTTGGCTGCGCAGTGTTTCCTTCGAGATATACCCTGTGGATATTTTCTTTCTAAATTGTCACACGCCTGCTGTACTCCTGTCTGTGGGAGTGTAGCAGTTAGCAGTGGTGCCTCTGCAGTCTGCAGTCCACCTGGACGTTCGCCATCTGCAGCCACATCAGCATCCATCATCCCACACGCACTAAACAGCATCAACACGCTCACGTCCAAAGTACCAGAAGATATCTTAGTGAATTACACATGAATTTCTCAGCCTCTCAGATCTCTTTGGTAGCTACAGTGAAGGTTCATAAAGCCAAGGTTAGAAGTAATAAAGTGAACCTGTGTTCATCAGAAGCTTGTTATTTGTGATTTAACAGATCTGGAATGTCTTGCTGTTATTTTGCACATATAGCAAATAACGTTTTTCTTAGGGCAATCTGGATTAGTTTAGCTAGTCTATGTTCATAAACTTTCTGGGCTTCTGTATACAAGTGCAGTAAAAAAGTGCTACTTTAATATAATTACAGTCTTTCTCAGCAAAAAGAGGCCAACAAAATTGATGACTCATCTTGTACGCATCTAGTCATCCAATTAAATGCTTTCTAAAATAAGAATGTTCCTCCCCCACCTGCCTCTGACGAGCAACTAAAACTAAAGTCTGTGAAAGTGTGTTGGCTATTTTTTTTTAAGAAAGGCCCTTTGATATCATGCCCCAACTTCCTGTTTCAATAGGAAGTACATTAACATGGAGAAGAAAATTGTGTATGTCAAACTATTTCATAGGGTTTTGACCATCTTGCACACAGTCAAAATGGTTGTGAAGGTCTGAGTAACTTTCAATGTTCATATATTGCTCATTTTGGTCTGTTACCTCAGACCATGACCTTTGGGTGATTTAACCATCACGTCTATGTAATTCGCTGCTGATCTGCCATTTCCTGCTGTAATTTTAAGCTCTATTTATAATTATATCTGGGTGACATGTCTCAGTATATAAGTGATGTCTTGGACAAGCTTTGCTTACTTCCAGCTCTTTAGCAGTAATTGCATCTGGTGGTGTTGAGTGCAGGATTAGTGGCTTTAGATAAATTTCCACTGAAAGAGCCTGTCTTCTGTGGCTTGTTTGTCGCTTTTTCACAGCCTTTCTCTCTCTCCATCCTGTTCTTTCCAATGTCTCTCACTCTGTCTCTCTCTATTGGTTTGTTGTTTGTAGCGCGTCACGCTCCAGTTGGCCTGCTGCATTCTCATGGGAGTGTCTTAACACCTAAGCAGTGCTGGCTTTCTTCCCTCTAATCTTCCTCTTCCCCTGCCCAGATTACTGTATCAATAACCATCTGCCAGCCCCTTCAGACAGCATTTTCCCCTATACAGTCACACACAGCCCATGGCTATACAGTCCTGTCTTATGCAGGAATATGTGGGACTTTTGGGACAAACACAATGACACTGTGATCGGTAACCAACAGTTGTGTCTTTGTTTTTCTTCCTGTCTGGGCTGCTTCTGGTTCACCAGTGTTTATGTCACCAGCGCAAAAACAATGTGGGCAAAATAACATCTTATGACTATGTGGTCAAAATGGTTCTGTTTTTTGTTGGTGCTGCTGTTTTTTCCTGAGTTAGCTGATGATTTAAGAACTCGGCCCTTCCTTCAGTTTATGTTTTTGCATTCTGTTGAACTTTGTCTTTTTTGGCCTCAGTACTTGTAGCCTTTTTTGCTGGCCATGTTCAAGAAGGGAAATACTCTCTTTATTTTCTGCTTTGAGATTCATCACAACAGATAACCACACAGGACCTGAGATGAAAGTAGCCAGTGAAATAAATAACCATGAGGTTGGCCCTCATAAGCTGAGCTTCCTGGTCTGTCAGGGTCACATTAGTAAGCCAGACCAGATGTCAGCATGCACTCACCCTCTTTATTCAAAACCACACTCTTCACCTCAACTGTAAAACCACCTTTATTCTTCCTCAACCTTCTTTCATTATCTTTCAACTTTACTGCCATTCCCAAGAGTGTCAAGTACAAGAATTTCTTTACACCACAAATTAAAAACACATCCACACACACCAGCTGAAAAGTTTTTTTATATGTTATAATACTTTATTATACCAATTAAATGTGCTGAGAAAACTGTAAGTAAACCACTAGTAATGTGATTTCCTGAAAGCAAAGTTTTTTGTTTTTTTTAATGTCTGGCATCCTCTGAATTTAACCAATGGTGTGAAGGCACCTGTTTTGACCAGCCAATGGCAGAAAAGAGTGAATATTTGGGATTTGTTCGACATTGGCTCATTGGCTCCACTAGTGGCATAAAACTGACCCTTTTTGAAAATGATTAAACTGCCCTAAAGTGAAGAATGGAATCTTCATGTAGAATTCCCTCTTTGAATCTTAATGAGATCAGCTCCTATTGTTACTCATGTATCTCTATATACTTGTCCTTGCATATTATGGCCCACAGAAAGCTTGGGAAGGTAATGATGATGTTGTGCTAATTGAGTGACTTGGAAAAGGAAAGTGCCGTTCTTTCCCTTTTTTTTCTATTCTAGTGTTTTCCTAAGTCTGTGCTAGTAAAGAGTGTCTATTATAGTTTCCCGGAGGGGTTGCATTAACTCTAATTCCTGGAGCTAATCTTGAAATAATTCTGTTTAATCACTCTTAATAAAAGAGTGGCTCACCTTCGCTGCCGGATAGCTGCATTATCAGATCATTGAGCTGTAATTGGTGTCATGAAACCTGGTGCTGGGTTATCTCCATGGGGACTGCTGTAGTTTCTCCCCAACTTTATGGTGTAAAGATTAACCTTGGAGCATTTGACCTCCGTGCAATGAGCACAAACACGGTTATATCTATAGCTCTGTGACCCTGAAGAGGAAAATCTTGTGACTGAAACCACATACAAACAGCTAAAAGCCAGGTTTGAATGTTTGCAGAGTGCCTGATGGATGTCAGAGTGTATTATGGATTAATGTGCATGTCTAGGGTCTATTATGCAGCGTGTGTGACAGGCAGGCTGTAGGTGGCCTCTGCCCCTTACATCATGAAGCTCTGGTTTCTTCCAACCTCCCCCCGTTCTTTTTTAAAGGCCGAGGTTGTCACAACTGCTCCCTGGAGTCATTCAGCCAGGCAAAGGGCGAAACCCAGCACACATAATTGGAATCTTTTAACCCCCAAAGAGCCCTTTTATTATCTAAAATGGACCAATAATAAGGCCGTTTATTTGGCTGCACAAATTGGAACACACATCTGTTCTCTCTTTTTCACCCTACATGTTTTATATACCTGAGGCCTTTGCATGTTGTTTGTTGTTTGTTTTGTAAATATGTTAATATTTTAATGTATTTATTTTTGTATATATTTAAGATATAGTTAAAAAAATATACACACACACACATATATAAAATATATATACATGTACATATACATATATATGTATATATATATGTGTAGAAAATACATAAATAATAAAAGAGTAAATACGTATATTAGAAATTAAAGCAGAAATAAAGATTATATAATGCTTATCATGTGCTACGTAGTCTAAGCAGGGCTTTTGGAAGGTGGTCAAAATGAAATAATATCATTGTCACAGAATGCTCCCATTAATTAAGGATGCATGTGTGCTTTGTTTTGCAGGAGGCCACAATGTTTGCGCGAGAACAGGGCTTTGAGGTAAGTGGATGGAGAATCACACACTAAACAGATCCTAAAGGATTATTTTTCAGCTGATAATGAAGTTCTTTTTCGGACAGTGATTGATGTGCTATTATACTCTCTTGGCCCCCTTGCAGTAGTCGCCATAGCAACCTGGCAGTCGTCATGGTTTCTTTGTTCAGCCAGCACTCCAGCTCACACACTCTCTCTCTTTCTCACACACACACACACACACTTACACACACACACAAACACATTTTCTCCCCTACTCTCACACATACTCGTCTCCTCTCTCTCTTTCTCTCTCTCTCTCTCTCATCCCCCTCCTCTTCTGTTATGACGCATTCCACCCAGGTCTGCACCCAACATCGCCTACAGATGTTATTTATTGAATTTTGAAAAGGCTCTTGGGAGGAGTGAAAGAAACCCTTAGGGGCTGCTTTCAATCCTGCCAGTGTACAGGGCAGGTCTGGCAGGTGCCTTTGTTGAAAAACCCACCTTGTTAGCTTCATTACACTGTGCTGAGTATTTACTGTGGTATTGTCCTCAATTATACAGTGCTGTATCCCTTCATAAATACTAGATCATGTGGAAACACTGATTGGCCTTGTTTGCACATAACATGTCAAAATAATAAGAGTTATCTCCCTGAATAACAGGGAAATGCAAATGTAATAGTACTGTTTCTTGTCTTGTATTCATGAGTGTATGTGGGGGGGTTGTGATTGCTGTTAAGTGTGAATTCATAAGCAAAGTAAATGTGAGTTTAGGAACAGTATGCTTAAATAATTGAAGTGGCTTATCTTTTTTCAAATGCAGAGCTATCCGCCTGAATGTGTTTCGTCTCAGTATGAATAATTGTCTTCCAGGATCACTCAAGGTGCGATCGACGTGACTGGAATGGAAAGCAGATTCTGGCAGCAGAGGAAGTTAGAGAGAGAGGGAGGGAGAGAGAGAAAGAGAGAGATGGAGAGTGTGCAGGGGGCGAGAGAGAGAGAAAGAGAGAGAGAGGAGGAACAGTTCGTGAGCCAGGGAGATAGAGAAAGGAGGGGGGGGGTGAGAGCTTGCATGGCAGTGTAAATATATAAATGGCAAGCACTGTCACACACTGAGAGCACCTCTTCACTGATTTCACACACGTCATGTTGATTTAAGGCCCAGAGAAAAAGAAATCTTTGACATATGAGTCTTTGCTCTGATTTTGTTTCAAAAATATCTTCACAGAGAGTACGGCAGCACAGTTGAAGTGTAGCTGAAATGTAGACATTTAGAGACAGAATTCATCCAGTTGAGAAAAACAACTTTGTTTGAATTTTAAGATCAGACAAATGGAAAAGTTTGTGTTGTCGAGGGTGTTTGTTTTTGATGGTAGCGTTTTGACCTAATTAAAAGAAGTTTTTCCAATTAGCTGATTTTCTAAATGAGCTTCACTCAAGAACAGCACGGATGTGCCCCTTTCATTTATCAGTAATAAACTTGGATTAACCTTGGAGCGTTGAAAACTGGATTGGTTATATTTCTGAGTTGGACTATAAACCAATAAAGCCACAACAATATGCATTATTGTGGTTGTAGGCATTGAATATTATTGCCTTTCCAGTAAGGCAGCACATTCTTTAATATAGATGCCCAATAAACTAGATGATTATCCCAAGAACATCGCTAGACAGAGCGAACCTTCGCAAAGATAATATGTTCCTCACGTCTTAAACAACATGGCGTAAAAAGAATGTTTTTACAATACTGATCTACGTCGTGTGAAAATCTGCACAAGCTGCTTTATAAAAGTGAAAATCAAACACATCTGCTTAGCATCAATCCATTTCCCTTCACTTTAAAGAGATGCCTTGTTAATAAATCAATTTACATCTCAAGAAGGTAGATAAGAGTGTGTTATTTTCTCTCTGTATTGAGTCTGCATTAGATCTGGCTCACAGTGTGAACCGATTTTCATCTGTTTTACTTAAATACCCTTAGATGTTGAATCTGCCGCAGGGTAATTGATGTTCTATTGGCTGGTGTTCCTCCTACAGATTACAATGAAGGAGCTGTTTTATTAGCTTTAATATGGCCACAGAATTGAACACCCTAATAAGGTTTTTTTCGCCTGCTTTCATGATTATTAAAAGAGGACATCTCTTATGATAATCACTGACAGCTACATTATGGCTTTCATGAACTGATGGCTTCCGCTAAATAGCAGGATATTATGCTTAAGCTTAATTAAGCTTGTGCTATTGTCCTGCAAAATGTTTTTTTACGCTTAAAACCTTCATTACACACCCCTCTGATCTAATAAATCAAATGCAGTTATTGAGTAGCGTGGAGTGGATGGGGTGTGTATGCTAATGTGTGTCTGAGACCTCAGGGAGGGACTGTAGTTCAGGGTTGTGTGGTCTAAGTCATTGCAACCATAGGAAACTAGTGAATCATTCAAAGAATAATGCTAAATTAAATCAAGATAATTAAAAGGAGGCTAGTTAAAAGGAATTCATGTCATCTTTATTAGTAGAACTGTGGGTTTATATTAGATATAATAATATTAGGAAACTTTTTTCTTACATGAAGACAATAAAGAGTAAAACTTGTCAACATGAACTGATGATGTATAAAGGTATCAGCTAATCAAAAACTTGCAAAATACTAACCTTGCCTATGAAGTCACAGTGTTTACATACTGTATTTTAGCATGGCCATTATATGTATAAATACTTTGTATACTTATATATTTAAACATAGTTATATTTCTGATTGGCCCATCATTTTAATAACCATAGTACATTCATTCAAACACAGTACATGATTGTTTCTGCCCCCTACAATAAAGTGTTAATAGTGAAACACAGTGTTTGTTGGTGAGTCCGGGCAGGACCTCTAAACCGCAGACTTGACTCTTCTCGCTTTTAAATTCCTTTTCAGTGACAAATTGCCTTCAACAAGCCCTGAAATCCAGTCCCAGTATTAAGCTCTCTATTAGCACCTCTGTGGACTCCCACAACGCCTCTCCCTTCCCTTCTCCTTGGGAACGATCAACCTTTTAGTGGTGATTAGAGGCTGTGTTTGGGGAAGTGATTAAAAGCCCCCTACGCAATTTAGCTGGAGCAAGTTAGCGCCAATAGAGGAAACGGCAACATGGGAGCCTGTATCCCACAGCAGCTGCTCCTAAGAGTCCCTCTGTCCAAGCAGAGCACCTGTCTACAGGAGAGAGAGAAAGAGAGAGTGGATATGAAAAGCTTTTTTATTCCCAGAAGGCCTCTGTCTGGTCTGAAGGATCCAGTTGTGATGTGTCTTGATGGGTTAATTATGAGAGGAGCTTTGACAGTTGATATTCAGATCTAAGTGAACAGGGTACAAGCTGCTCCCTCAGGCATATATGTATTCACACCAGCAGATAGCTATGCAGAGATAAGTGGCTGAGAGTGAGAACCGAAGGCTAATTTATGTACCCCAGATTTCTCTTTCTAAAAGTCACCCCCTCTCTCTTTCTCTTTATATCTCTCACCCCCGCAACAAATAAACATCATCATGCCTCTAAAATGAAATGACTCTTTAGAAGTGAATGATTAATGTTATGATGCTGCAAAGGTATTCTGCTGTTCATACTGCTAATGAAGACTTGCATTCTAATAAGTCACAGGCACACACTATAATCATAATTGAAATGCCAAGCAGGGTTAAAGACAAACTGTGATCGCAGATGTTGTAGAGAGGAGCCACATATAAAGTATATGTATAAAGAAGCGAGTAGGCAGCGGCTGCTGGGGGCTTTTATTCAGAGCTCAGGTACTTCACATTCCAGCTAAACATCTGTTTTTCAATGGGCTATTGCTGTATTCTGAATACATATAACAGACTCCACAGCTTTTACAAGTTGCACTGCACACATCTCCTCAAACTCCCCTGTGTCTGAAATGAAACACCTCCTGTCTTAACTCGCTCTTGAGGAAAAAAGCTAGTTGACGTGTAGAGTTTTTGCATTTCTGATTTGCATTGTTCAAGGCCAGGAAAAGAGAGTAAATTATGAATGAGTAATGCCATCCGAGCGTGTCAGACATTTAATATGAATTTGCCGGTTCTGAGCAGTTTGCGAGGAACAAAGTTTGTGTTGAGTGGAGCTGACAGAAAAGTTCCATATGAATGTGCTCTCAGTGTATGTGGTGCCTGTATAGCAACCCCCACCCCCACCAGTCCTGACAATTATGTTTTCCATGAACCTATTTAGCTACGCTCTCTCATGGCTATCATGTGTATGATAGAAATAATGTTGGGATAATAGCACACTTGTACTCCGGCCACCTCTCGTCATAGGAAACCTATAGACCCAGAGCTACTGACAGATTTACAGTATGCAGTCAGCTGATGTTGTATAACAGTAACTTTTTTTTATTAAGCCCTTGGTTCAGCCTTAAAAAAATTGCCACTAAATTAATACTTGCCTGTTTCCTGCTTCTAGCCTTGGGCTTGTACTGTCTGTGGTTAAGTTTTCCGCAGAGGTTGTGATTATCTACTTTGTTTTGTATTCTCCACACACTGGTGTCGGTTCCGATCGGAACACTTTGTTAACTTTCCCCAAAGCAGACTGTATTAACGGTTTCATCCATATTTATGAAGTGGCTTTACACTTGGCACACAAAAACAAAAAAAAACCTTTTTTGTTTGGTTTCAATTAAAATACAGATCATTAGTAGAATTCGGCCTGATGTTTGACAGCACATTTAAGCTTTTGCTGTTGGATTCAGTTTTGTAAAAACAGTTTCAAAAACCCGTGAATCACCAATCTAACTTCGCTTCCAATAAAAATGAATACAAAAACAACTGTCTGGCAATGTAAACTCACTCTGAAGTCAATAATGGTCTGCTGTGGCAATATCTCAAATAGGGAATGCTGTTGTAAGCTGATTGAATCTGTTTCTTTGCTGTGCTGATTGGAATTGGCCAGACTGCTGGAAATCAAACCCTTGCAGTGGAGCGTGGAGGTGCGGGAGGGAAGCAGAGGTGAGGAGGCAGCTGAGTCCGTGTGGGACACCACGCTACCTCGTCATTAACAAAACTGTCAAGGGCCGGTGGCTGCCATGGCCAAGCAGCCTCTCTAGACTGGTTTTGGCAGGGGGACTGATGGACATGTGACAGACTCAACACTTTGGCAGGATTGCCTTTCTAACTGAGGCTTTGTGTGACTGGGGATGGGGGGATGGTATCAAACCACCAGCACTCAACCCGCACTCAACCCCCCCAGCCACCACCCATTCTGCACACTGCCCCACCCCACCAGCCCAGCTCCTTCTGTCCAGTGCCAGCTGGGAGGTATGACGTCTAGGAAACTCACTCAGATGATCTCACTCAGTTTCTCCAAAACATCAAGTCCTCGTGTACATCTAAGGCATTCGTTTGAACATTCTCTTTCATCTTTCAACTCATCACTGTGTTTGGGTTTGTTTTTGTATGCCAGTATCAGTCTTGACAGTTTTATATGTTAAACATGTGCAAGGCTAAGCAATATCTGCTTAGGCTTTATGAGTGCATTTTAAAGGAACCGTTTCTCTAAAAATAAAAATTCTGTCATTATTTTCCAACCCGTATACTGTTCCACCCTCTTATGCTGTGTTATTTTTTCAGTGACAAAAGTATAATTTTTTTCTATATGTATTTCTTGTATATCTTGGCTTTATGCTTTTGATGTATAAAAAACAAAAGTATAATCAAAGTAGTGCATACAGGTCATGTGCTACTCCACTAAAACAATATATAACAAAATATATAATAACAATATAAATAATCACAGAATTTTCATTTTTTAGGGTAAACTATCCTTTAAGAGTAAAAAAAACACATGCCATGAAGACCTTATAGAGGCTGATCCTGAAACAGCTCCAGCCTCTGATCACAGACCATCTGGGCATGCTGGAGTTTCTACATGCTGCACACTCCCACCCAGTCAAAGTTGGCACCCCAGTCAGGATCTTGTTCTTTGACTTCTGTGCCCTCAGCACCATCATATCTCTCCGGTCTGATAACAAGCTCGGCGCGGTACCTGTGAACGCCTCCACAATCTCCTAAATCATAGACTATTTTACCAGCAGGAAGAGGTTTGCAGGCTCCAGGGAGAGAGAGCGTGGAGGTGGTGTAGTCCTACAGGTTGCTTGGAGTCCACTTAAACAGCAGACTGTTCTGGACAAACAAATAAGATGTGCAACACTAGGGAAGTCCAGAACACGCTGTACAGGTTTTTCAGCGTGACTGCTGCTACCAGTCTGTACTGGCACTCCACTGCTTTTCTTCTGGTGAAGAATGCAGGCCAACTCCCTGTCTGGATTCACTGGCTAATTTGGAGTTCATAATAAACAATTTTGCACATCCTTTTCACCACTGCTGTGTCTCGGGGCACTGGCTTATTTCACCACAATATTTGCAGCCAATAGTCTGTGCAACATCACCCAGATGTCCATTGTTTTGCTCTGTCTGTTTGTATTGTTGTGCATGTGTGTGTTTGCCTGCTATTTCGCAACTGAATTTGCCCTTTTTGATGAATGTGAAAAGGTGCAGAAAAAACTGTTTTTCACAATCTGTCTGTTTTATTTCTGAAATAAACACTAATTAATTACATCTTTCTATAACATTGTGGCAGGCAAAAAGCATTGTGTTGATGTAACAAAAAGTGGCTTTACATTATTGTATTATCATATCATTAAACATTTTAATTGTTTTGTTTTTTTGCTAATTAATTACACTAAATAAATGTTAATTTGACAGTCCTGTTAAAAAGACATTTTTGTGGTTTTGTATGTAGTTATTTCTGTCTTCTGTTTCTGTCTTCCTCATTTAGTCTTAAAGCTATGTTAGAATGATAGAGATCTGACATATGTATCACGTCAGCAACTGCTGTTCCTCTGCCAGACCTGTTTTTCAGAACAACATTAGTTTTGTAATTTCTTCTGTTTTTGTTTGAAAGACAATCACATTTCTACTTGTTCATTCAAGCATTGATTCTTCTGGTATTTTAGACAATTGTGAGAATGTCTGTTTGCAGTATAAGTTCTTTCGAAATACTGCACATGTAACTGCTTCAAAACCAGAGGATTAGATACATTCATATTGCTTTAAAGCCACTGAGTGGTACATGCATCATTTATTTTAGTATTCTGTTAGCATTGAAACATTTCACTATGATGAACACATGAGTCAGTGATGTGATTTCAAATGACATTTAGCATTTTAACACAGCAATTACTCAGAACAGCAATTCTGAGTAAGATGTAGTTTGCAATGTAGTCAGTGGGTCACATGATCAGTAGGTAAGATTATGATTCAAAAATAGCAGGGGAAACACCCAATGTGCTTCTTATCAGCTAGATACAGCTAACAGAGAACATTCTCAGAACATTGGCTAACATTCTCTAAAAAGTCTCTCAAAGTTATCAAAAAAGGTCTTGTAGTAACATTAGAACATTATATTTTTGAATAATGTTCTTTTAACCAAACAATGTTAATACAATGTCACTGTCACTGAATAGAAATATTAGTGAAATGTTCTATAAGTGTTAGCTGGGTATGATCTAAAAAATTGAATGTTTGCTTCATAAACTGTTTTCTCTGTGTTTTTTCTCTCTGCAGACGGAAGACATTGCAGAGATTGCTAAGAAGACCCAGCGCTTACCCAAGGAGAACAAGAAAAGGCAAAGAATTGTTGTCTTTACCCAGGGAAAAAAAGGGACTGTAATGACCAAAGGTGTGTAGGGTCCATTTCCTATTTAGAATGAAGTTTTCACAGTCAGTGCTTTCATATCGGGACAGTTTTGTGTTCAAAAGAAATAGCAGATCCCCAGAAGGATAAAGAGACGCATTTAATATACTTTCCCACTTTCAGTTACTTACAGTTTGAATGATGTTGATAGATTTCCTCTGTAAACATTAGTGAATAGCCTCAAACAAGGTCATCTTAAGAATAGAATGCCGTTCTCTCTGGCGGCTTTCGATGTTGCTCAGTGTGAAATGAATTCGCCCTTGGCAATGACCTCCTATCTTTCAGATGCAGAATTTGAATCCAAAGGACTGTTGCAGTCACATTGCTATGGTAACGGAGTGGTGGGGGATCTTTCTGTGGAGTGGATAAGTTTAACTGAATAGTGGGAAAAGCATAACAGTTGTAGCTGATTAAGGCAGCAGGGTTTGAAGTTGAAAGC
>JAZGTK010005140.1:0-22997 GCA_036877625.1 Ambastaia sidthimunki
CGTACAGGAAAAAGACGATGAGCATACAAGTCAGAGTTTGTGATTGTGCAGTAGAGGACACTGATGGTAATTCTAAGGCAGGGCATCAATGTGTGGCAGGGATGCTATGGATCTTGAAAAGGCTGCTTATATCCCCTCATCATGTTCATGAACGTTTGGTCTTTCACTTGCAGAGTAAATTAATCAGACTGGGTGCAAACGGAATTGAACTGGTAGGTACTGTATGTTCTGTACACACAAGCTTACAGCACTCAATACCCGGTTGTTCATTAGTGAATTGACCCTGAGGCCCCAGAGTGAATTTCTTCAGCCCATCAGAATCCATCCAGCACTTCCACAGATGTGAACTTGTTGTGGGTTGTTTGTTTCTGTTTGTTAGAGAGATGATTAATGTAAAATCAGGAGATGGGGCATGAAAGCTGGGCTGAGGATTGTTTGTCTTAGGTTGAGATGGGAATTGAAGCCAGACCGCTGTTGTAACAACAGCACTTACAGCAGACAGGGACAGAAATGGTGTGTGTGCTGAGTAATTCATTGCTTGAGTCTCTGTTGAACTAAAGGTAGAAAACTGGGTGTTAAATCATTGTGTGGACATTAGTATACATGACATTTACATTACATTTATGCATTTGGCAGATGCGTTTATCCAAAGCAACTTACAGTGCATTTAAGTTATACATTTTGTTAGTATGTGTGTTCCCAGGGAATCCCACAACCTTGTGCTATTAATGCAATGATCTACCAATTGAGGTACAGGAGCACAATGAGTGCATATGCGTGTGTGATCAGGATGTTTGATAAATGTTGTGATGGATTAAGGGTTAAATACTGATGACTTTCTATATGTCTTCTGCTCGTGTCAGAAAAAAATTGCGCGCGCACACACACACACACACAAAAATAAACAAATCCATCCTATAATCTCCTATAAATGCATTCATGCATGATGATGATGACATGACAGTGATGATTTCAGACTTTACTGTCCTTGTGGGAACCTTTACTCTCCACAATGTCAGATTGTCAGAACAGTATTGCCCAGAACAGTCACAACATGTGCAGGCCCTTTAAATCTTAATAGATGTTTAAAAGTCTGTCAATGTTTTATCCTTAATCAGCTCGAAAAAATAACATCTTTTTTCTGTATCATTAAAGTGTGGGCTCAGCTATTCTTTTAAATTCAAAAGATTTTTAAAGCGTTATCTTCATAGTTATCGTTATCGTCCTTGGTGTAAACGTAAAAGTATAGAGTTCTGAAACTCTAAAGGAGACACATATGAGATTACTGCAGTCTTTTCTTAGGAGATGCATCTGTGAAGCAGGAGTATTTAGCGAAATCTTGCTATGTTCTTAATTGAATCTTATTGGTGCTGAGACAAATATTTGATAATAAAGAAATATAATTTGTGATTTTTATACACATGTCATTGACAGACATGAGAGAAGTACTTACCAGACACCCCAGGAAGATCCTGACTGACCCATGGCCTCATGGGAAATGTGTTATTGTTGAGCTATGAGTCTCCTGAGAGTCTGATCTGTTCTGCAGATGAGCTCCTGTCTGTCTCTTTCATTCTCTTTTGCTTTTGTTCCTGTCTTTTGCCGTCTGTCTTTTTTCTATTTCTCTGCCTGTATTTCCCTCCTGTTCAAATACAATGGCCCCTAAAAGTATTTAGACACTTTAAAACATCCTTAAAATGTAACACTGTTCCAATAAATAGCAAAGAAAAGTTTCACAAAAGAAGCTACGGATACAGCTTAAAATGAAGACATTTTGTGAAAGATGTTTAAAGAACCTGTATCTGTGATTATTCTGCTAGTTTACATGTGTGAAAAACCACTAAAATGACTTTGATACCAATCAAGTGTACTAGCTAATAAAAGCCAAAGAAAAGTTAGTTCTAAAAAGGATCTAGTATAACTAGTTTGCAGATACCACTTGGTTTAATATTTTGTTATCTAATACATTTGTAAGTGCGTTTAAGTGTGCAAATATGTTTCTGAGCAACTGTTCATCATTGCTGAAATGGGTCTGTTTCTTCTTAGCAAGTTTTTCCTTTCAGAGTTTAAAACCTTGAATTTCTCCAAGCCAGGTTTTTATGTATACACACACACACACACACAGACACACACACACACACACAATGAACAAAAATGTTTTGTTTAATGAACAAAAAAATCACTATTTAATGTTTTTAAGCGATTTAGTTTATGAGGACACAGGAAGTTTCCCCTTAAACCATGTTTACATTGTTTTACATGTGATTATACACATTTGTGTTCTCGTAAACCACATATTAACACACGCACTTCTTTCTAAAAGAGTGAATGCATTAGTCTTTCCGTCCACTCTTTCAGTGAGGGACGAGAAACCACAGCAGCACAAATCCTGCTTTGTGTTCCCAGACTCAGGGTAGGTCAGCTGATTCAAATTTGTGCAGAGACTACAGTGAGAAAAGAAGAGCGAGAGAGAGAGTGGGAGAGAAAGAGAGACTGCTCAATGCATATCACCTATATTTGTGCTCAGCCCTCAGACATTTTTGGGGCTGTGGCTTTGCAGCATTCACAGATAAGAGCTTCTATTGTGCTGGTTATATTCTATACATTCAGGAGGCAACAGAAGGGAAATGCAGCTTTAAAAGGAACCTGCTGGATCAGTAACCTTTTTCTTCTCTGACACATGACTAAGCAGAGACACAAACACAGGCCAGATGAATCAGCAGTGATTCTATATATTTCCTCCTCACACATTCCTCCTCACTCTTTTCCTCTGTTGGATTCACTCATGCAGGGCTGCTATGAGGGTTACAGTCCTACATATTTTCCCCTGCTCTGTCTTTATATATAGCTTGCAGAGAAAGAGGAAGCCAGCGGTACAGACGCCAGCATTTGTTTTAATTATTGATGTAACGTGAGTGTATGTGTAAGTTGTGTTAGTGCAAAACGCTGTGTGTGCATGTGTGCTTTACTAAATAGTCCAGTAAGATGCATAAGTATGTTATGAAAATAAACAAACTTCCTTCCCTCCTATATACAATTATTTATATCCAGAGTGACCTTACTGAAATACCATTTGCTACAAGTTAAATGAAAGTTCTCTGCAAGGAACCAGGCTGGTGGCCTCTGATGATTCATGACCGTTGTGCGGTTTGTAGAAAGCAGTGCTACCAAACTCCCACACTGTTTGAAGTGACAGACTCTAAAGTCAACTCAATTTACCTCTGAGTAAACACCAGAAATCTGTCGCACATCTCTTGGCACTTTTAAAAACAACATCTTCTACATTCCTGTAGCTCAACTGGTAGAGCATTGCATTAGCAGCGCAAAGGTTGTGGGTTCAATCCCAGGGAATATAAGTACTGATAAAAATGTATACCTTGAATTCACTGTAAGTCGCTTTGGATAAAGCGCCTACCAAATGAATAAATGCAAAAGTTAATGCAAAACTTTGGACAGTGGATCTATTTCACTCCAAGGCTCCCTATTGTTTAAAGCTTATTTTAATTATGAATGCATATTGTGTCATATTTAAAATAATTCAAAATAATTCAGTCATATTGAGAAACCCTTATAAGTTTATTTAGGGCCCTAGTGTGCAGAGGCCCCCAGTTGAGAAACACTGACTTGGGCTTTTGTTGGTGTATCGTTTAGACATCTATATGTGATTCTTTTATGTTATGACTGGCTAACCTATTATTGGTCAATTTTATCACCAAGGGTATGAAATAACATTGTCTATAGGTAACATTGACACAGGTAACATTGTCTTAGGATCAGACATCTTGAGGATCATGGTTGTCTGAAAAAGATGGAGAAAAGGTGATATAGGTGTCAACAATTATGAGCAAACGTATGTGAAACGTTGCATGTTTGAAACTTCCTATTTAGGAAAGTTGATCAGACATCTGCTCTTTCATGTCCAATTAATCTGACTAATTGAGCAATGAAATGCAGAAACTCATCAACCTCCATCAGCTCTCTTCATGTAACAAGTTTTATGCAAATGACCTTCGGACTGAAGAGCCCTGAATAGATCAAATGGGACGCTGATGAGAGACTGTTTCCTTCGATCTATCTCTCTCTGTTAGTGGTGTGAGTCATAGCTGGGCTGCTGAGTAACACACAGCAGCACACTCAAGAGACGGAAACACAGCCATGCAGTAACAAATGACTGGCTGCCTCATAAAAAGGATGTTGGCTTCTTGAGAAATAATGTCTTCTGAACAGGAAAACCAGGCAAATGGGTTTAGTCAGGAATGTTCATGTAGCTGGTCACATTGGGCTGACAATGGCAACATCATAGTTTTGACCCCCAGAAACACATGAAAGGATAAAAATGTACTTTATGTGCCAGAAACTTCGCTAACATTACAGAAGAACACTGAGGGAAATAAAATCAATGATAAAAAAGTGCAGAACGAATCCTCCTGCATGTAATGAAACCTCTTCTGTAATTCTCAACATCATTTATTAAACAGTCTGCACAAATGATTCATTGTGAAATCTGGATTCATGACAGCAAAAGCCCACAATGAATATACAGTGATTGCTACCATTTACCTGTCAATAATGTTTATACTGATCAGAAATTTCACTAGATTCTATTATTCTATACAGTAGAAGAACTAATGATAAAAGAATAAAATATGACATGCGTGAGTGCTGATTCTATTTTCAGGGTGTTTTTATAAGACGGGTGCCCAAAACTGCTCCTGGAGGGCCAATGTAGCTCCAACCCTAATCAAACACACCTGAACCAGCTAATCGGGGTCTTACTAGGCTGACTAGAAACTTGCAGGACACTGGCCCTCCAGGAACAATGTTCCCATCCCTGTTAAGAACTTAACCCTAGAGTGAGTAGAAATGGTCATGCAACAAAGTTGTAAACCTTGACCAACTTTATAGATAAAATTAAGGAAAAAGCCACAAAAGTGTTGAATGTGGCCCCTTTAGAAAATTTCCCTCATGTTAATGAGTGACTAAAGCAAGGTTGTTTTGTTAGACCTGAAAGCACATACTGTACACGTGTCTACAGGACTGCTGATTTTAACCCATTTCTTGGCTCACCTCATCTCCACTGGGTTAGTCAGTGGAGTGTATTAATCAGTTTCAAGGTACATCAAAACAGAAATTGGTGTTTCGGAAAAGTTTGCGTATAAGGTCACGTTTATCCTTATATTTTCCTGAAATCCACATATACCACAAAAGATCAGTGTTTGTTTTTAGACAGAGTTGTGGTTTGGGAAGTGTTGAGAACATGAAAGTTTCCCAGAGCCGTTACGTCTGGTAATTCCTCCCCTAACACCATCCTGCTTCTTCATTTCTGTGATTTCCCCCAGCGAGTGAGGATTAGAAACTTAAGGATTGTCTTCACATGAATGAATCTTTGGAAATCTTTGGGATCAGAAGGAAATCTGGGTCATGCATATCCAGTGCAAGAAGCATAAAATGTTTAAACACATGTACAGAGAAAACAGATTGTTGAGAATCAAGACAACATTATCAACATTATTTGTCTCAACATTGTGTGTCTCATGGTGCTTGTTAAGTTAACTATTTTGGCAGAAATATGTTGTACAGAGACAGAAATAAGCCAAAAAAATAAAAGGAATTTGACAAGGACTAAACTGGAACTTTTTTTAAAAATTGAGAGTTTGCAAGTTAGATAACTTTTCATATGGCCGCTCCTCTCTGTGCTGTTTTGGTTATTTTGGCAAATGTGACACAAAACTAGAATTTGTGTCTGAGTAACCTGTGTAAGCACCTGTGTTTAAACTGTGTTTATCAAGCATGTGCTTGTCTGATGGATGATGTCAACATAAAATTGCTGCATTCTAAAGCTATTTTACTTACTGCATTATCAGGATTTTAAATAACAGTACCTATCAGTAGCCTGAAATAATGCCCAAATAGTTATTAACATTACCCAATAGTCAGCACATAAAGGTGATGTCAGATATAAAGTCGTTTAATTTGTTTTCATTTTGTTGAAACATTACATGACAGAAATTTGTAACATTCATAACATTCACTGATAAATCTTGCACAACAAGGGCAGAAACATGCATTAAATAAGTAAATATCTGATGTGAGATTGAGTCTGTTCACACACAGGCTGTCATAGAAATTCTGAGATAACAGATTCTGCTGCTATTAACAAAAGCAGAACAAAATGCCCTGGATTTATTACTGCTTATTTACACAGTTAATGGACACTTTACCTCTTTCAACCTCAATAACACGTGACATATATGCTGTAGTCTGATCTGTTTTCTCAGATGAATGCAGCAGATATATCTCTTTAACTGTACTGGAGTTAAAGAGCGTTTCTTCTGTCATGATCTCTTTTGAAGGTATCTAATTTTCAGGTAATTACCTCTCTGAATTGGTTTCAGTTCAGACAGGTAATTGCTCTGAAGTATCTCAGCTTTTAGTTCTGTTTCTACCAAAGATCTAACATTAGCCTTAAACCTGAAGGGCATGGTTTCAAAATTTGCTGTATAGCTGATGTATAGAGATTGAACGTGAATTATTCAAAATGATGCAATTTAAAAAAACTGAGCTTTTAACTATTATTCATTAATGTTACACTTCAAAACCATCTTTCAAGATACATAGAGGAATTTCAAGACTTGGTATTAGGAACAGAAATACGGATTTAATACATGCAGCTCATTTAAAGGACATAATAATTACTGGATTTGTTGCCCTAAAGGAGTCATATAATGAGAAATCAATTTCCATTTTCTTTTAAGCTGCAGAAAAACTTCCTGATGTCAGACAGGCACATGAACACATGACACTGCACACACGACAGTGTTCAAAAACGTGGCCTGCATATTAAACAAATAAAACAATAATAACTGTTTCTCATGTGTTTCTATTTCATATGTGAAAATCGAAATCTTAAAAAGCACAAATTAAAGAAAGTGGATAATTATCTTAAAAAATAAGATAATTTATATAAATTATCTATAATAAAAAATAAGATAATAAGATAATGTTTTTGGCATAATAAACCTAAATAACATTGTTAGTGGCCTTAAAAAGAAAATAAATTATGAAATGATGAATGTATGATATGAATCATCAGTGCAATTTGATGATTTAAACGTACAAGTTCAAATATGCTGGTGTGATCAAGTCAGGCAGAATCTACAGTGCATGTTTCTAAGGAAAACAATACATGAAAACATTCAAGAGGAAACATTATAGATTGGCATCAGGCAAGCCAACTGACTTTTATCAATTAAACAGGAGGTCTCATTGTTCTCTCCAGTACAGACAGTTTTTTGATGTTGTAACTTGGCTCTGTTGTAGTTTAGCGTGGAACAGTTGCAGCCTCGGGGCTGCAAACAGTCCCAAAGCAGAGCATTGATCCAGCCGGGTTTTCTCTTAAAAGCTCACGCTCCAGGCAGACATGAGTAGAATGGGGTCACCGTCATTGTCGTTTTGTTTAGTACGACATAAACAGGTGAATTGTAGTTTAGCGTGCTTATGCATGCCTGTGAATGTTTGCATGTGTGTATGGGAATGTGTGTGTTCCAGGAGAGAGAGGAAGAGAATGTGATAGAAGTGAATAATTAGTTTGGGCTCGAGGGTTGTTGACAATGAGTGTGTCAGTTTGTTTTTGCAAGAGAAACAATTGCACAAGCAAAAGGAAGGATATGACTGTCTATGGGTGTGTGAGGGGTTCATAAATCTCTCTCTGCCTCATAGAAAATCAGATCTTTTTAATATCACTTTGTCTTTTAGACAACAATGAGATTAAGGCAATCAAACTGAGACATTTACTTTTTAAGATACCAAACTCTGCAGGTTCAGATTTCAAGTTCGCTTTTACAAACTTTTTAAAGCATTTTAAATGAACTCACAGATTTCATAACCAAATTATCTTTATAAGAAATTTTACGAGAAACATCTGATGAATATTTTGTGTGTGTGTAATATTTTGTGTGTGTACATGAGGAAAAATACCTGAATAAACATACAATGTTTTAATTACCTAAAATGCAAAACGAATTACTTAACAGTTGTAAAAAGCAAAACAAACATCTGTAAATGTTATTGTTAGGTGTAGGAGAATGAAAATATCATTAGTCAAGGGAACGTTCCCACCAAGATACACAAACTAACAAAGTGTGCATGTTTGGCTGTTACTGTCACGTGTGGGTTGGGATTGACCTTTGACTCACACTGTGAAAGACTACCGTCAGGTCTTGGAATAAATACAGCAACACACTTTGAACTATTTTTGTCTGCACTTGCAGTGAAGGGTCGAGTGCCGGATAAAAACAATCTTGCAATCTATTCTCTGTGTTATAGCGCTCTCTGCTGCTCCACTTAGAGTACTACTCCAGTTTCCATTCCCAGTAAGAGAGCATGGAGCTCTACTAACAATAATCTACTATGGTACAACTATTTTTTGAACATGACAGAGAGCTTTTTGGATATGTGACATGGCAAAGTAATTTCTGTATGTGTACCATGGTTGTCCAATGGTACAAAAATAATAGAATAGCCTTTATTTAAGTCCTTGTAATTGCACAGCAAGTTACCATATGCTTTATGTTCCCATTAATTTACCGCTGTACAGCATGTACTGTACACTATATTCTAAAAGTCTCAGACCGCCAGATGGCGCTGCGACATTAGAGAGACTATGTTACAATGATTTCTAACAATTTCTGTTGCAAATTGCTTTTGCAAAAGTCACAGTGGCGTCATTTCAATTTCTAAGTTCTGAGTGGCTTTAGCAGATTGATATGTGATTGCTAAAGTGTTCTGTGTAGTCTGCAATTGAAAATCAAAGATTTTAACATAAACTAATTTCTAATAAAAAACAGTGAAATTTAAAAAATTAAATTCTGTGACTTAAGTTTACTTAAATTGTGATTTAAGTAACACATCTCTCACACATAAGTCAGCGGTGTCACTGTACAAATGTCTCTGATTGCCACATGGCTATGACCATATGTTACCAGCCCATCCTGTCAGTCAGGCTCACTGTAGCTGTGAGGGCTTTCTCTCACTGCAGTGTCTGTATCTGCTGTCACAGTTACCTTAATGGCACAACTATAATGAATTACACACAGTCTAGTGTGTAATCAAAACCATCCAGCAAACATCCAGTGCAACACTGACTCAACCTTTACATCAATCAATTCCTTGCTTGCCTCAATGAAAGTTGTTCTTAAGGAAAGTTATTATTATTTGGATTATGTTGTTATTGTTTTTACTGTTTATTTTAGAAATACTTTCACTTAATAATTTCCACTTAAAATCTTGACTATTTAATTGATTTCCAGCAAACTGTAAACAGTAAATATGTATATAAATATAAATATATAACAGTAAATATGCAAATAAACAAGTAAAAAATAAAACTATTGTTTATCTTAATTATACTAATATCCTTATTTCATTTCATGTAAGTCTAAACTTTGTCATCATTATGTAAAGGCTATTTTATAGTCATACTATGTCTCCGTACTATGATGCTTTTTTCATAGTTGTCAGTGTTGCCCACTTTAATGGTCCTGTCATCACAATTTCAAACAGTAACCATAGAGTTATTGAAGAAGACAGCCAGAGGAAGAGTGGAAAAACAAAGCTGGTGGCCCGTGTTGGGGTCTCCGTAGACAGCTTGGCATCCCTACGGGGAAAACTGTGTGATCAGTTCTGGCAGCTGCTCGGCCAAATGGGATTGTCCTGCAGATTAAGGGTCTGTGTTGGGGCAGAGGAGAGGGGAGGGCCAGGAAGGGAGAGGAGGGGCTCTGGGCAGGGTAGGCTTTGTAATAACCCACCTTTAACTCTAGTGGGGCTTGTTAGGGCTCTGGCTGAGCATTATTGTAGAGACAGGCTCAAGAGATCTAAATCCCAAGCTCTTTCTCTCTCTCTTTCTCTGCTAAAATATTCATCATTGGAGTAGAGTTATTCCAGTCATGCCAGACAGAAAACCCTGGAGAGTGACTGGAAACATAAAGAGCTATGCTTTCATACCATGATTGGCTGACTGAAAAAAATGCATCTTGTGGGTAAAGAATAGAGGCGTTGGGTGATGGTGGAACAATTGTAGATAATTACTACAATCCACAATTAAATGATTACACATAATTACTATAATGGTACAAATTCTAACATCATGTGGGCATGGAAAAGAATAGCCTGACCTATAAGCCTTGTTCTCTCATTCTGATGCTTGTATTTTGGCTATTATATTTTATTTATTTTCTGGCAGCACAACCTGGTCTATTTTAATGGTCACTGGGGGCCAATTATGAGTCTAGATGACAATACTGTAGACAGGTGATGTCCATATCTGCTCTGTGTCCTTAAATAAGCGGTAAGGCTGCTTGTATTTGCCTGTAGCTGTGTTCTAATATTCCCTTTTAGAAACCAGATTCTAAATGGTACATTTTCAGTACGTGTTTGACAGTCCCATATTGCACATTTGCATGTAGAAATTTAATACTGGGTGATTTTTTTGTATTGTAATCACATTACAACACTGTCATTATACTTTACAACATTACATATACTGTGGGAAATTAGTTTAAAACCTCAGTTAAAACAGGTACAAGTCATTTCTACATTCACTTTTGCTTGGTCAATTAACCTTCATGTTAGGAATAATGTGAGCCATGCCTGAACTAAATTAAAGCTGCTATGGTTCAAATAATGACGTTTAGGATTTTCAATGATCCAATTATACTGACATCTGTTAGCTGCATAGCATGTTTTGTTCTATAAGCAGTTTCCTAGCAACCGCTATGATGGTATAAGGACTGAATGGCAACGTTTTTTCTTCTTACAATCACAACTGGGAAAGCTTTGAAACACAGGCTGAATGTATTTTTTGTATTCTTGTTCACAGTAATATACTGCCTTGTAAATTAGCAGAAAGTGTGTGTGTGTGTGTGTGTTTGTGTGTGTGTGTGTGTGTGTGTGTGTGATACTGAGGCACAGAGATGCAGAATATTTGCACGTGTCTTTTCAGATCAGCACACACACTTCATATTTGCTCTCTCATTTCCTTTCAGCCTTTCTTTTGTGTTCCTCCTTCATTCTTTCTCTTACTAACTGTTCCTATTATTTTACTAATATTATTATAGCTGATTTAAACAAATCAGTAATAGAAGATATATTTAACAGATCAATTAATTATCTGATATCTATTATGGGATTATCAACCTAATCTATTATTGATTAATAGAGATGTTTTAAAACAGTGTTAGAGTAAATATTGAGTCATATTTGTGTGCATGTTATTTGACATGTAATAGTTAATTAACATCAGCAAGCAGTGTGCAAACATCTAGGATACCCTAGCAACCACAACACCTTAGTTACCTTACAGCCTTAACATCCTAGCACTAAGAAAAAACACTGCCCACATCTTCTTCATAAAACATACACATCTTTCTTTCTCTGTCTTTGTTTTTACTTGTCTTTATTATTTCACTCATCATTAAGAAATTCTATTTAAGTACATCTATAGGAGTACTGATGAGTACATTATTTACCACCAGCATGCCTGCACTCCTTCTCATCATGTGTTCAGTCTGTGTGTCAGTGTGCTTTACTCAGTGATGGAGTGAGATTCTCAATCGTTTAATTGGAATGACTTCACATTTAAACTGGCTCGATTGGGGCTCTTGCCTCTGGGCTGGGTTTGAAACCCTCAGCCAAAACTATGCATCCATCTGCTTGTTTCTTCCCACCCCCCTTTTCTCTCTCTGCCTCTATTCTGCACTTTCCATGTTGATAATTTCCTTTGTCTGAAACATTTATGTTCTCTGACTATTAATAAATATCATTTATTGGTTTACAGTATACTTCATATACTGTATGTTCATGAATCGCTCTATAGTATAGCAGCACATTAAATGAGACACTTGAGTCACTTTTGAGTCGCTTTTAAAAAAAAATTCCTTCCAGTAATTATTGATTAGTTCTTACAGGCATCTTCAACAGAACTATAAAACTTTACGGCCTTTCTTAACTTTAAGTGTTTATCTATCTATCTTATAGAAAAGCCTTTTGATCTGGTGCCATTGATTGGATACCATTGATTGGATACAAATAATCATAGCACACAAAACCATCTTAAACCATTTCTGCAGGACACAGGATTAAGAATCATTAGTGATGTATTGATTAACCATTGGGAAACTTTCATGGCTGGGCTCTGTTAAGGCTTCAGTGACTGATCTGAGGTGCTACAGGCAGTTAAGGAGTGAGATCCTCACACCAACACAATTACTGCACATCACTATGAGCAATTGAGCATGAAGATATCAAAGCATTGTAATTATCTTCATGTTTTGTGTTGCAGCTTTGCTGCACATCATTGCATGGGCTAAACTACAGGAGAAAGGCCCAAGGCCTTAAGAATTTTAAATAGCTATTCATTCATTTCATGGATGCTACAGGTTTCCTGTGTGAACTACAGTTTTCTTCACTAAGTAAGTAAAGTAAAGTGAGTAAAGTGACATGTATTTGTCAGTTATGGTTACCCATAACCGAAATGTGACCTCTGCATTTAACCCATCCTTTGTGAGGAGTGAACACACACTGCAAGTCGTGAACACACACACACCCGGAGCAGTGGGCACTTCAGTTGCTACCTTCTGGCACTGGAATCGAACCAGCAACCTACTGATTACAAGCCCAACTCCTTAACCAGTAGACCACAACTGCCCACTGCAAAGCATTACAGTAAGGCAACATTATTGTTTATTAAGTATTAGTAAGATAAATTTAAATATTCTCAGATGAAACTGCAGAGACATGTACAGGCAGGCCAGTACTAAAGCTTTTCTTTAAAGAGACAGTACACCCAAAAATTCTGAAATAAAAACATTCTGACAACGTTCGTTTCAAATCTGAATGCTGTTTTTTTTGTTATGGAACACAAAAGCAGACTTTACACAGCTATTTTGTTTTAGACTCAATACTGCTCTATAAAAATACTCCATGTGACACCGCCTTCAAGCCTTCTGATGAAGAAGATAACCTTTGTGTTCTGAGAGCTTAAGAGACATTCACATAAAACAGAATATGGGTTTGGGATGACATAACAGCAGAATGTAAGTAAGTACTACAGAGGAATGGCGAGACAGAGAAGCAGGACTTTAATTAAAGCAGCACCATTGATCTTTAAGCAGACCGCTGATGCTGCTGGCACTCTTTAGCCTCACTCTAATTATTCTGTAAAAACAGTCTGCCCCTCTCTCCTCTCTTTTCTTTCTTCTCTCTCCCTCTCCATTTCTTTTTTCATTAATGCATCTCTTCATCTCTCCCCCATCTCACTCCAAGATTGACAGATAGCTTCTCTTCCTGTTGATCTTTAAAAGATGCCAACTGGAATTTGTCATAGCCCTGTCCCCCTCCTCCCATGACAGAAATCATTGATTTTTGTCGCCCTGTTGGAATAATGATAAGGATTGTTGTCAGGGGAGAGGAATGGCATGCCGGGTTGAGCTTAGATGCTTTCAATACATTCGGTGAGGTGGAAAGGTTTGAAAATCACATGGAAACAGGTGCAGTCCAATATGGCTGATTACAGCTTGCCCAGAGATGATGCACACATGCATTCTAGTGGAAACTAATGGGTGATTAAGTGGAAAATGGAATGAGATGGTGGACTGTATTTGCGAAATAGTCTAAAATGGCCTACATGTTGTGGCAAACAGATTTCATCTGCAAAATGGCTTTTGGAATTAATTGCCTGGTGCCTTAAAGGAACTATATTTATACTTTGGTTTTGAATTTCAAAACAGATTTGTTTATGAAACTGGAATCAGATAGATTAAAGTAGAAAATAGGATAACAATACCAGAGAATGGAAGTAGCAGTGGAAAGTCCCTGTAGAGTCTGATATTAAAATCAGCATGTAAATCAAATTTATCCAAAATGAACACGCCAACGGCAAGACTCTAATCGAATTTATCATCGTCTGGTCTGCGATTTACCGGCACACTTAAGAAAAGCAGTCCCCCTGGAGGGATCTGACTAGAATCCAGTCTGACAGATTTAGCTCTGTACACACTTATCACAAATGAAGGCCAAATTAAGTGGATTGTTTTCACATTTCAAAACGAACTAAATTTGCATTTCCTGATGGAAAGTTGTTGCAAGACTACAAAAGAACAGTGCGAACATTTTAGGTAAGCTTAGGTTTTAAAGTTCTGCAAAAATAAAAATAAAATCTTAGTTTTTATGCATAAGATAATAATGCAAGAAGGGTCAATTGCAATTTAGTAGGGAAACATTACAATAAAATGTCTTTACATTTTAACAAATTATGTAAACTGGAGATCAAACTTTAATTTTAAATGTCTTACTTTTAACAGCTACAATGTAAAAAAAAAAAATCATAGTACAAGCTACAGTACATATGTTCAAGCTGAGGTGTAACAGGAATTACCAATGAATTACCAGGAATTACTGGAGCTACCAGTGAAACAGAATACAAATGGCGAGAACAACTATCTTGGATAATTTGTTCGCAGTAGTGGTTAGGTCTCCTATTCGCACGTTTATTGTCATTTCAGCACTGGACAGCGTCGGTCTGATTGAGAGGTGTCGGCGCTCAGGCAGCACAGCAGGACTCTCTTAGAACTTGTAGAACCTTATAATCTTATGCAAACGTGGTTCTAGTAAGGAAACAGACAACATCTTTTTAGCAGCATACCAAGATCGAATGAGAGAGAGACACACACACACACGGGCTTGGAGAGGCTTGACGCATAACCCCGCCCCCTCGGCTCACAAGGTGGAAATCCCTGCCCTAGTTTTAAATCCTCACTTTATCACATTCAGCGCACCTCGTTTACTAGGGTTCAATTTGGCATATTTTTTTAAACATTCGTTTTCTATTCAGTCTCTCCAGAAAGGACATTTTTAAACGGATTCGCCGGTTCAGTCGTTTTCGAGCGTTCGGTATGAATTGTTGAGCGGTTTTGGCACCGTGGGACGTCGCTTTTTTCAAGCTTTACAGTCGATGCCCCCCGAGGTGAACGGGCAGGAGCCGCCGGTAAGCATCAGATCATCAGCCCACAAGAGGAGCGACCGGTGTCATGACGGACAGCGCGATGCACCCGCGACCCGCCTGCTGATGTTCGGAGTCCACGATGGATTCCTGCGCGTCGACTTCAAGATTCCCATATAACGGTATCATAAATGGAGGAGGAGAGTGACTGCCGCAAAATTAACAACAGCTTCCTGCGGGACCACAACTATGCAACTGAAGGTATTTGGGTTTCTGTAGTTCAATTGGTAGAGACTTGCTCAAGCAGCGCAGAGGTCACAGGTTCGATCCCAAAGCAACACGCGTACTGATAAAATGCATAGCAAGAATGCACTGTACGTCGCATTGGATAAAAGCGTCTGCCAAATGCATAAACGTAAATGCATTTAGAAAAATCGAAATTAATCCGATTCTCTCAGATTTTAAAGACGGGGGTGGGTGGGATGCGAAGTGTTGAAGACCCCTCCTGTATATCAATAGTATGAGGACTAGGCGTTAGTGAATGTTGGTTCATTGATGAACACCTAGTGATTTGAAGTCTTGGGTCCATTCTTTGTGGTGTGCATTAAATTATATGTACGTTTGTGAAGCACATTAGCTTGCATATTTTTAGTGTAGTTTGGAACAGAAGATGCCTCTCATTATGGGCTGAAAGCAATTTAGGATTATATATAGACCTTCATTTGTCTGTGCTCTGGTTTAAGGTGTTACTATGGGGCTGTGGCCATTGAGCAATGACGTGTGCAATGACTCAGATATGACTGGCATAATAGAACACAGCAGTCCTGCTATTTGACAGCACTGCAGTGTAAAAGAGTGTTATATATTGGATTTGAGGGTGTGGCTTTATAAATAATATTATCTACTGATGCTGTAAAATCTGAAAGTGAACAGGAATACAAGGAGCCACTTAGGGAGAGTTTTATGTAATCTGACAAATCATTGCATACAAAGTCCAAGACAGGTTTTAGGTCAATGACTTTCTGTCATATTTAGAGCACAGGGCTACAGTAGAAGCTGGGTCTCAGACCCTCCCCCAGTGTTGGGCATCTTTGTGGGCAGTGATTAATGGTTATGGGAGGTTTTGCAAACCAGATTCAATGAGCAAATCAGTAGGCGATGGTCTCATATGGCCCTGGTTTTCCTGGTTTATGACCCGTCTTGCCCACCCCAGCCTTTTGGTAAATCACACAGTGTCAGCAGAGGATTTCCTCACACACGCATACACAAAATCTGTAAGCCATGAATTTTTTCAACCGGCAAATGCCTTGGCATTGCAAATTTCTATTGCATATATAGTCTCAAAGGAGATTTAAATGAGAACATTGTGTCTATTGGACACAGATTGCAGTCTGACCGCATTATTTGTGTATTCATTATTTTTTTATTGGTTAACTCATTTTAGTATAAGAAGTGTTATGGTGTTGCTACTGTTTGAGAAGTAAAAATGTGTTACTTTTCCCAATTATAGACATACCTAGTTTTAGAATTGCATATCTATAGGATGCAGCTAGATTTTCTTTTGGGACCAAATGTAAAAGGTATAGCGGTTGACCACTATTCCAATATTAGGAAGAGTTGTCATATATACAAGAATTTATTCTTTTGAAGCACTATACAGCTTTACTTACAATCTGCAGTGGCTTGCTTTGTCATTTCCTCACTATACCGAGTACTGATTTATATTTCTGCCCCAAAGGTCTTTTTTCTTCTATTCTATTTATTTTAAATGGCATTCTACTAATGCTGCACACGTTTCTGAATTTGAGTGCTACAATCCTGATCCCTTCTAGAACAAATGGATGTGTCTCAATTACCCCACCCCCTCACAGCTCTGCACATACCCATACTGCCTTGCTCACATGATGCTACGTATGATGGTGGTATTTCCCCCACTGCAGACATACTTAGAAGAGTAATTGAGGTTCAAGGTAACTCTCTCTCTCTCTCTCTCTCTCTCTCTCTCTCTCTCAGTCAGTTGTGAGAGCGGCACACATAGACAGGGTTTAATAACACATCACTATAAGCCCCTGTTTGTTTCCTTCTATAGACACACATAGAAACTGGGCATACAAGATTGGAGTGGTAATAATTCTCCACTGGGATTACTTACACTACAGTGTAATATGTGTTGATGCACAGGCACTTTGTCTTTATACACAGATAATTGCTGTTTTATGACGCTTTCCAGGTAGTTTGATTTTGATTATTGAGAACACTCTTTTGTGAACCAACCAGTGCTGTATGCCCTTTGACCCAGGAAGGTGACCCACCAGAAGACCTCTTCTCTTCCTCAATTTATCTAATTCACTGAAGTGGCAGTGCCTTTGTAATTAGATTTTCCTGGCTAACATTGTAGTCCCAGTAGTGGTTTGTTTGGTCCCAAACCCAATAAAGCAGTGAGAGAAAGTGTGAGAGAAGGGTGATATTGAAAGCCTACTACTGGCACCCCTTTCACTCTCTTTTTCAGTATAGATAAATATTGAATTATGCTATGGGGGTCCATAAAGACCTGTTAGGTATAGAGTTATTATTACTACAGCTATTATTCCACCAATGCAGCATAAACACTGTGATTTATGATTAGCTGACCTAGACTTTCTTTTTAATAGCTCCCTGTATATATTGTGTTTTAAAATTATATCCATGGGAGTTGTGCTCACTCACAGTGTAATTTTCCTGCATCCCGTTTGCATGGGGATCTTGCTTTTCACGCCTCTAGTGTAATGAAACACAAGTTGAAGGAAAGCAGTAGGAACACAGAAACGTTAGTGTCATTTTTAGATCACCTTTCCTTCTTGTGAAATAGAACAACTGCCGAGAAATAAATGAAATTTAATTTCATTAGCATAACGCAGATGCTAGTAACATGACAACATAAATAGTTGAAGGATAGATGCGACCATGCAGAGAGCTTTTGTCTTCATTTGGGTTGCATGGGTTTAATTGACCAAAACGTTGCTCCTGCATGCTTACACATCAGCCTGTACCACCACCCACACTACACACTAATGAATGAGGAAAAACACTGACAACATCATCAATCGCTTCAAGCTAGCAACGTAGCTGAGTTCTAAAACTCTCGCTAGAAAAGAGGAGAGAGAGAGATGAAATATACCCTGGCAGAGAGAAGCCTTTGCAGTATTTCAGTCTGCATTGCAGGGACTGTTGCCAACAGAAGTTAGTCTGGAAGCACAGTAATGGCCTCCAGACTGGCACAGCCAAGGCACGGTTACATTAGTGCTTATGTAGGCACTAGTGCACCAAACAAAAGAGGTATTGCAAAATCTAGATTTAAAGGGCTAGTAGACTGGGCTGCCAGTGACGAATATTTTGCCATCTAATTTCTATTTAATTTGTGTTTCACGGAAAAATACAGTCATACAGATCTTCTTCATACAAGCAAAAAACAACATGAGATTAAATGATAAGGGTTTAAATTTTGATGTAAATCATTCGTTTAAGGTTACCTCACTCTAGGGCAATCTTGTCCTAGCTTTAATATAGTCTAACCTCACTACGATCTTACATCACTCTTACCTCACTACAATAAAATCTGACCTCATTATGAACCAATACTTCATCAATTGGGATATACAATTTTTTTTTTCAAAATAAATACATTATATAAGACAGGTTAGAGCATGCTTACCAGACAACAACAAAATTATTATAAATATATAATCAATATATATAATTTTAAGAAAATCATCTCAAAATAAAAAATATAATCAAATAAAAACAATTAATAATTAAGTTAACTGTAACTTTTAACTGCCTGTAACTCTCATAATCTCATAAACTAATCCCCTTTAGGCCAAAAATGCTTAAAAACATTAAGGCTAAAAAAGTAAAATAATCTATTTAAAGGTACTAGGTGACCCTAATAACAAACTGGTAGCTCACTGGACTAGTCGACCAACCTGACTTAATGCTAATCTTAACACAATTACCTCACTACAGTTAATGGAACAGTGGTGAAAATCAGTAGTGTGGATACAGTATACACCTGCCCTGCCTCACATGGAGCAAGACAATAAAATGCCATTTACAGAATAGAAACTATAAATCTTAACACTACACAATGTCTGCTTTAGGGGGACAAACCCTATTTCATTTAACGTGTTACCAAATCTTTATGGTTTTGATGTTGTAAATTTTTTCAAACGACAAATCTCTCTGCGGTCACCATGTAATGGTTTTGTTTAAAAAAGCTCTGCAGTTTTTCAGCGCAGCTCAGCTGGGGGTGAGCCCACCACTCTTACCCCTGCAACACAATTTACACCCCCACGCACTAACATCGGGGATAATGACATGTGCTACCCCGCATGGACCTGCTAGTTATTATTCAGTAGAAAAAGAGGGTGACAGACAGACAGACAGACTGCATGAGTAGGGGCTGCCAACACAAACAGCCCCAGGCTACACTTTAGGACTTTAATCATAAAGAGAAATATCTCTCCAACCCAAAGGGTCCCATTTATAATTCAGAGAGAAACAGTGAGGCACTAATGTTGCTCCTCAGTGTCGGGCTTACTCAGTGCAAGAGCACAACAGTGAGGGGCCAGTTTAAACATTTAACTCCTGTCAAACTCTGATTAAGGTTTATATTGAGAGATGTAGTCAGTAAAAAAGAGGACAAGTTTAAACACCTAAACTAAAAGAAATGACATAGATTTCATTATGCCTCTCAGTTTAGCCTTTGAAAGAATCAATTTGGACTCCTTCATGGTAGGAACAACATTATCTCAGTTCATAAACCTTATAGCTTGCCTTGCTGTGAACTGCCTAGGCAGACATCTTCTAAAGTGGTATTCTAACAAAGATGGAACATCATAAGTGACTGATTTGGAACGCTCTACATAGACAGCAACTTAAGACAGCAATAACTCTATTCAGGTGGCTCAACTCAATTGATTCCAGTGGAGTAAAACATGATCATGTTGCTTAGCTAATGACTTGGTGCTACAATAAGCCTACAATAAGCCTTCTCTACAAAGGATATATGTGATGCTGCCTGAACATAGTCTGGCCTAAATGGGGCATCTAAGAAGCCTTTAGAATACCTTCAATATTCCCTTAGTTTTTTGCAGTAAGAGGAGATGCCATAAATGTAAATGAGGTTATAAACTTACACTCATTTTCACTGTTCATCTCTTTTCTTATGTTCTCTGTGGCATCCTATGGCTTCAGTTCACATCTGTAGTTAAATTATGCATCTGCTAATGACGTATGAAATTCAAACCAGTTTCCTCATTTCAGAAGTTCGGTCTATTGCACGCGGTCCCCCTTTCTGCTCCTTCTCTCAAACACACACACAACCAATACAGACTCGCCCTTCCCATCCGCTCCCTAGAGAACAGCACCACCTCGCTTTTCTATTTCCACAGGGCATTTTTCCAAGAAATAAGGTTAATTAGCTTTTTTTGGTCTCTCTCTCTCTGCTGTGGTGGATGGAGGCAGTGCTATGACTGTGTAAAGCAGAGTCACAGGCGTTGTTGTCACTCAGCAGGTGGCCAAGCTTATTATAACCAGCTCAAATCACGCCCATGTCTGGTGAAATTG
This sequence comes from Ambastaia sidthimunki, assembly GCA_036877625.1. Taxonomy (NCBI): domain Eukaryota; kingdom Metazoa; phylum Chordata; class Actinopteri; order Cypriniformes; family Botiidae; genus Ambastaia; species Ambastaia sidthimunki. The sequence goes on from JAZGTK010005140.1 coordinate 20,600, forward strand.
GTCCAGATCTGCTGTATTCAGTTGCAGGCTGAAGGCAACCCTCTATTGCCTTTGAAATTGCCAGACAAGTCGATAGAGTCATCAGTCGATACAATCCAGGCATGTTAACAAAACAGCGGGTGCAGTGTGCTGCATGCGGTTTTGTTTGCTGTCCTAGCTGTAAAGTACACACTCGACAATCAATATCATTTGATTTTTATGGTGAAGAATGAAAAGGAACATCAAAAACATACTCTGTTTGCTCTGATAGTAATTCAACAAAAGTAAATCTAAGCAACTGTGACTGTATATGGCAGTTCTCACAGAATAACCCTGTTGGGAACATTCTAGCTTTGAAGCAGCAGTTACTGTAAGTCTATAATCTAAATAACAAGGCAACAGTGCATGGAGAGTGAATATAGGCAATTATCTGGACAAAGATCTATAGAAATTTAATTATACAGGCAGATCTGAACACTTGACCAGATTCTCTATATTTAATTTGCTGGGGAAAACGACTAACTTAATTAGTGTGCAGAAATTTAAAGGGCACCCACAAGTGCAAAACTTTGCTATTCTTCACACAGCCGGATGCTTTTTTCTCACAACAACAGCAACCCATTTAATTTGCTATATTCTATAGCTTTAGTTTTCTGAAGTCATATGACAGTTTTGCCATGTTTTCTCAATGTTCTTTTATCTTACATCTTATTGTATTTAAAGATACTTTCATACTACTTTCCAAACCATTTTTTGCAGTTTGAGAACACCAAAACAATCAGTGTGAACTTTTTGTCTTTATCTTTTGTGTCACATTAAAAAGATATTTATTTAAAAACATATTGTCATTATTAGGTGAGTTAACCCTTTCATTCAGTTTATCTGAATTTGACCATTGAACACGTTTTGCTCACTTTTAAGGGTCACTTTTAAGGGCTCACTTTTATGGGTCATTAACCAAACAAACACGAAATGTCTGTGAGCAGAGAAAAGAGACGTTACGGCAGCTTTAATCTTCTTTCTCAGGCTGATCCTCTGTGGCGCTGAGCTCAGCAGAGGCCCTCTAATCTCAGACTGCGTTGAACATGTAACAGTGCATTACAACACAGTCCCCTATCAGGTCCTGTGATAATAGCAGATTTGATGCAAACATCTATAAAGGCTTTGCACACAAGCATTTCATTTTGGCTTAACTTTAAAACATGCATTGATTTTTTTTTTATTTTGAAAATGATTGGATTTTGTTTAGCCTAGTTTTGTAGACTCAGACTGACCTAGTTTTGCCTGAACCAGCTGCTCTTGTATATGGCAGACAGTTGTGCAGTCCTAAAGCTCTGGTGGATCTTGAATATGGGAAGACAGATATCGTTAAAATGACAACAAAAAACACGCTAACTAAGGTCATTAAACAGTATATTTGCAACCAACTATTAAACGTGACATCAAATATACCATAAATGTGTACGTTCTTCTAGAGCACTTTATTTACTGTGCATACGCAAAGGCTGGCAAGTACCTTACAACAGTCTGGACAGAGTCCCTCCCAGAAAAAAAAGTTACTGTTTAGTGATTGACGATTGGCTCTTTCTACTAGAAGGCAGAACTTTATTTGCTATAGCAGGCATACTGAGTGTTGCACTTTTCTCCATTCAAGGTAACAGAACCGTGTAATCTTGTTAATTGATAAATCTTTACAAAAACTTAAAACAAAAACTGTCTACTATTTGCTTTAAGAGTATGTGAAACAGCCGTATACAAAACTAAATATTGTAATGATAAATATGCAACATTGCTTGGTTAAATCAAAGTGTTCCTCAGTTATCATCAGAGAAATAAATGTATGTAATGTTAAAAATAGCAGATGATATTGTGGTTCAGTCATCACACTGGAAAGAATATGTCACTTTGAACATCATGGGATACAGTTTTCCATAAAGTACTCTGTTTATATACTAGTATGGTATTCCCAACATAGCAAATATTTTTGGCATTTCCCATGATGGCTTGGTGTTGGGGAAGCCATGATCATACATGTTCCAGAGCTGCTGGGATTAGACAGGTTGGCACGGTAACCCACTTTATGGTGTGTGAGTAATGAGAGCGACTGCACATTACAGAGAGAGAGAGATCCCTCCTTCTCTGCAGCACTCTGTTATATGAGACCCTGACCTTTGGCCCTGCTGTTGCAGATATGGCTGCCCGCAGGATTCATTTACTGCACAATGCAATAGACTGCTGTACATGTTTTTAAATATAAAACCACGTTTTTAAAATATACATATATCACTACCTTAGAAGAAAAGATAACAATGATTCAAGAAATATTTACAATTTACTCATGTAGCCTATCTTGAATATGTTAAATGTATGTCTTACAAATGTGTTTTCATCTATCAAAATGTTATATCTAAGCTTTTAA
>JAZGTK010005141.1:0-22996 GCA_036877625.1 Ambastaia sidthimunki
GATTTAGGACAGTTAGTGTACCTGGCCTTGTCAAAGTATTTTCCCGTGTACGCCATACCACAAGCAGCCCCCAGACCCTGGCCAAGAGATCCTGTTGCCACATCCACAAAAGCCAGTTTCTGAAAGGAAAGGGTACAGATTGCAAAAACTGTTTGTCGAGTGAGGTAATCTACCTGATGAAGTCATGTGGGAGATCACATGTAGCGATACTCACAGGCGTGGGGTGACCCTCCAGGTCAGAGTCGATCTTGCGCAGGTTCAGCAGTTCAGACTCTTTGATGAATCCAGCCTCTGCCCAGGCTGCATACAGAATGGGAGCAGCATGGCCCTAAAAATTGGTGGACTACAATTAATCTCAAGCGGAGGGAAAGAAATCATTTTGCACAACAAACTACGGCAGCCCACCTTGGACAAAATGAAGCGGTCGTTGCAGGGGTTGCGGGGGTCCTCGGCTTTATAGCGCATGGTGTGAAAGAACAGCACTGACATGAGCTCAGCAGCACTGCAGCAGGAGGTGGGATGTCTGCGAGGGGGAAACACACCAGCATCACCAAACAATTTATCAACCATTAACCATCAGTTTAAACATGCTGAATGTTAAAGCCCAATCAAACATGCTGGTTATCTTTCAAACATCTGCTCACTTTAAAAAGGGGAACACTGATTGCAAATGGTACTAAAGGGCAGAAGTTGCTACTGTCATCTTTGGTGTTTGAGGTGTAGTGATATTCCTTATCAGAACCAATGGCTTTAGTTACTGTCAAACAAAGCAGTTGTGTTTACACGCACAACAATTGAGCCATTTCATGATTAATGGGGCTATTGCCATTAATTTTACACTGTGCAATGTATTTAAAGTACATAGAAGACTGAGCCAATACAAATGTGACATTTCTAACTCATTTGAGATAACTCACTGAAGTGAGCTTATTTTTTTATAAACCATGCTCCATTCAAACAAAATTAAATGTTGAAAAACAGACACTGCTTAAGTTATCCACACTACAAAATGTTGTTCATAATATTTAGTGTTGTAAAACTGTTAGTTTGTCTGCTTTCGAAAGCGACACATTTTTTATAGTCAGAACAGTTTGGAAAGAATCCATGCAATGCAGTGGCCACAAACATCAGAAAAACCTGTTGAGATATTATTTACTGGAAATCGAAATGCATGCAGTCTCATGTTATTGTTTAATACATTCCCAGTTTTTCCACCACACAAAACATCAATGTTTTACCATCTGTCCTACAGTGAGATTCAATTAGGCTGAAAAAACAAATAAATTACGGAATTAATAAACCATTGTCTATTTATCAGCTGAATAATAACCTAAAAATGATTATTAAAGAGTGCATCAAACAGGTCCCAGACAAAATCAACTCTTCCTTGTAGATTTTTTTGAAGGAAGTGACATAAATACCAGTGAATTTCCTTTTGTGCATCATACTCTCAGAAATGACAGGGAACAGAGAAAAAGTGTCACAACTACAAAACAAACAGTATCAGGTAAAAGTTTCAACACTCAGGGAAATTTCTACTAAATATTTTCAGTAAATGAAAAACCACAGCATGTCATTGTGTATTGTAACAAATTCGAACCCCAACTAATTATTGTAACTAATTGAATTTAATTCCAGACATTTCTGTTATAGTGGACAGATCTCTAAAAGCAAGTTTTCAACAATAACTGCGTGATATTACAGCCAAAACAGCAATAATCATAATTCTATGTGACATTAAACAAATACATTAATACATTAAACACAAAAATACATTAAACATTAAAAGGGATTAAAATACTATAACATTAAAAAGGCTAACAAAAGTACGTGGACACGTATAGGTACCTTTAGAGCATTTAACATTATTAAATCTATAATTCACGAGTTAATGAAAGAGCTTAAGTTTTGAAACGCCCCACTTCGATTTCAGTGCATGTTGAGAAATGGCCGTTGTGGCAATGCATTGGTGGCAATAGCGAACTGACATGCAGAAATTAAGCAATCCTAAAACAAAGTTTTCTTTTCATGCAAGCTTTAGTTGAACCCTTCACAAACTTCTTTCAAATGGGTTTTCCAATTTTTAACCCACGGTTCAACAGACAGCACGAGACATACGCCTCCACGTGACAACCTGTTAGTGAGGAGAAACTTGTGATCAATTGTATCGCAACTCGTGGTACTGAAGCAAACGCGATTTAACTGGTTAATTTTGAATTTACTCCTAAACCCCACCGGCTGGTGATCATTGGGGCGATTAAACCAAGACATTTTCATCGATTTGGCGCCATCCTTGGCCCAAACTGTGACATTTATTGCTACTATACCACGTAATGTTATAAACATTGTATTACATTTACTGCTAGAGGTATACGATCATCGATTACTAATGTTGCACCATGCTAAGGCAACATCACATCTAAGTAACTAGAAAGCTGAAATAACTTCAGCGGATAGCGTGCCCGCCCCCCCGGCAAATATCACGTTTTATGCAAGGATGGAAAGTTACATCTGCAAGAGATAAATGCATGTGATTGCAATTACATTTACCAACCTATAAAGTTAAAACTTATTTAGAATAAAGCCTTCTGTTTACCCGGAGTTTGAGGCGCATGTTTCCTTGATGGAATGAATCCTGAGCTTGTTCGCGATGTCTTTCAGGCCCTGAAGAGTTTTCTCGTCGGGTTTGTGATAGCTCATGTTTTAGCTGCGTGCGGGATATGCGCTAAAATAAATGCTGTGTTGAGACCAAAACTCTGATCCTACGTTAATCTGCAAGGTAAACGCAATAACCACCAGAGTACAACGTGAGGAGGATCACGCAACGTGGTGCACAGCAGCTTTTATGTGACTCTGTACGTCAGCTGTCAACTCATCCTCTGAGGCGAACCATTGGACAGGCCAGACTGCAGCAGCGGGGTTGCCAGATCCCCGCAGAAAAACAGACCTGTAATAAACATAATCACACATGCGTACTTGGAAGTGTGTTTAATACTAAAGTAAAACTTTTATTTGCACATAATGTTGTAATGATAAGAAGTTGCGATTGTTGTGAAAACGCCGAAAAGTATCAAACTCAATGAACGAATCGTTGAGTCATGATGATGATAGTCATGGAGAATACAGTGCGGAATCTATTTAAAATGACGCTCTGCCCCTTTAATATGGGCGGGTATGAACAAACAGGGAAGTGGATCTTTTTCTGCTCTCTCATTCTTGCTAGAAAACCAAGGGGTGTGTGTGTTTGTGTGACTTTGTATAAAAGTAGCACGTGCATATATGCACATATTATAAACTTATGGTGTTTAAATGCCCAATGCCTATTAACATTTCTTTTTTAAAATCCCTATGGGATTTTGTTTTGTAAATGACCATATATACACACCTACAGACTTTGTAAGATGTGTTTCCTGGATTCTTAGTTACAAGCATTAGATTACAATACCTTCCTTGTTATGATATCTGTTGACTAGTGTCATTACTAGTGATATCTGTTGACTGGTGTTATTTAATATTTGCAGGGGCAGGAGTGAATTAAATGAAACCAAAATGACACTGATTATACGCTTTATTAAATATAACATTATTTGTACAGTTACATTTTGAAGATAGCTGTTCTTCATGTAACATATTCAGTTATCCTCTCCATCCAGAGCATTTTCATCTTCAAATTCCTAAAGATATAAAACCATGTATTAAATGAAAACTTTTTCATATTAATTAAACACTTTGTGACAGGAAATTACAATACAAATTATTATTTTATTTCTAGAGAGCCATTTATTAAAATACAAAAAATATATTATAAATCCATCTAAGACAATAAACCCTATAATGTCATACACAACAGGTCCACACCTTGAGCTTCTCCTGAGCTTCAGACCTCTCGCTAGCAGTAATGGGTTCCTTATCCAGTCGCTCCAGCTGGGAGAGATGTGGGATCACATACAGCCTGTAATCATCAGTCTTTGATAAAGGGTTGTCCAGGAGTACAAGGACCTTCAGTGACTTCCCCACACTCGCTAGAGTTTGCAAAGCCTTCTGGGAAGATATCAGGTTACCCCTAAAAGTTTGAAACAGCAGATTGCCAGAGTTGGCACAGATTGGCATGTTAACAAATTAACAGCTGACTTTTTATGTAATTAATTTTCTGTATTAGTGACACACAATAATTTCATACATTTCACACACTGATAAACAAATTGTGTTTTGCTTGATCATACCACTGAATTGTTACCAAATTTCTTTAGGCCATAGTTATATAGTTATCTTACCTTATATTAAGATAGTGGAGCGATTTCATGTTGTGGTTTATTCCATTCAGTGTTTCTAGCTGGTTATCTCTGAGGTGAAGAGTGTTTAGATGCTCCAGCTTCTCCAGACCCTCCAATCGCTTGATGTTGTTGTTAGCCTGTAGAATTGGGTGAAAATGCAGGTTGGTATGTTTTTGAGTTAACTTGCAAATCCATCTACAATAAACACCACAAGCCATACCAAGTACAAGTGACGTAAATTTTGCAGGTAAATGCCATCAGTAGTTTCCAAACGATTTCCTCTAAGCTCAAGAGTCATCAGGTTAGTCAATTTATGATATTCCAAGCCTTGCATTGTCTGAATGCCATTACCTGTAAAATGCAGAGGGAAACGAGTATGGTTGGTGCTAGAGTGTAATAAGAACTCATTGATATAGAACAAATACCTACTAAGTGGCTGTCACTAACCAATGAGGTTGAGACTTTCCAGTGTTGGACCTCCAAGACCTTTCACATCACATAGACGGTTGTTTGCCAGGCTGAACCACTGCAGATAATTGTGCTGGTCAAAAAAATCCCCTTCAAACTTTTGAATCAGATTAGAATCTCCTTTAACCCACAGCAGCTGGGTAAGGCCAGCCAATGGAGAGAGGTCTGACAAATGATTGGAGGAAACGTCCAAGTAACGCAGATGAATGAAGGTGCTGACCAAGGCCAAATCTGTTAGACCCCTGGTTGAGACAAGGATCACCGAAAACAGACTTACATTTACATGTATTTATTTTGCATACTATTTTTTCCAAAGTTACCCACAAATAAAAATATTGCAAACTAAAAATACAAAGTTAATCAAACAAAGGATAAACAATTCAAGCTTCAATAAATTGAAATGGCACTTAAGATTAAAAAGTATGTTCAATTTTGTGAGCTAAAATTAATCCATGCAATAACAATAACAGAATAGTAATAATAGATAGTTATAAACATCTCAGCATGAAAACAATAAGAAATTGTCATTTTGTGTTGTAGATGTTTTATTACTTACTAATTTTAAAACGCTTACTTTTCTTTAAGGTCAAGTCTGACATAGGCATGAGACAAACCATTCCCAGTGCGGCACAGTAAGGATAAACCTTTAGCTACCATATCGTGGGTTAGTGGACAGGGCTCAATCTGACAAACAAAAGCAAAACTCATGGTGTTATCTGGTCTTAATCCAAAATAGAAAAGGGGACTTTTTGCGCAATTGGCTGATGACTATAAATTTTACCCGGTCTTCTTCTGATATGATCTTCTTTTCATGATCATCCTCTTGTTCTTGCTCCTCATCCTCTTCTTCAGAGTCCGCTTGTAGCACCTCATCTTCATCAAAGTCTGACATTTTTCACCGATTAATCTGTTGATCTACTTCAAACAGACGATTCATCAATTCATTTAATACATTGACATATTTAGCATGCTGGCCAACTAGCTGGTATTAACCGGGAAAGTAACATAAAACATGTAACATCAAACAACTCTTACCGTTGTCCCAAAAAAAGTTTTAAAAAGCAATAAAGATGTATTTTAGTTTGTAGAGATTACGATATCTGTTTCAGCCCCTTCTAACTGAATAGTGTTTATAGACGTCACCATGGTAACAGCACAGCGCAGAAGATCTGCAACGCTGTATAATGTACTTACATTTACATTTGTATGCCAATAAAACACCTTTATTATAAACTTTGGTTACCTTACCATTTTATTTTTTTATTGTGACTCCTTTAAATGATAGTGTGATTAAATCAGTCTGGAGGAATGATTTGTGCTTTTGTCGATGAACTAACAAAGACGTATGAGTAAAATGTTTCTTTTAACACGGTTTATTGATAACCAAACAATAAATCTTAATAAACCACACGCATAAAATAACATTTTTTAACTATCATAAATAAATCTTTATACTAATGTAAACACAAAAAGCAGGAGCTGTGCAATGACAAACATCAGTAGCATAACACACTTCTTCAAAAATGAACTAGCCAGTTCAGAGGTAGGATATTCAAATACTTCTCACAGTCTGAAAGCAATAGCCGTGAAATAATTTAATATAATTGGAAATTGCTTTTGAATATCTAGCGCTACCGTTACCTAGAATTTAGAGACATGCGATACAAGTTCGAGTTGCAATCTCTCGCAAATATAATGATATATATAATGAACAAATGGTAACGTCCATTTTATCCAAGAAAATAAAAATGTAACATGTTAGTGCTTGAAAATGTAAACTTTTGAGCAACTCACAACAATAACATATGCTAGAGCTTGCTTTGGTTAGTCTCAGGTACACATCTTCAAACTAGGCGTAAGAAGGATCGAAAACAGCTTCAATAGTCAATGCAATGCAACACCAATGAATTAAAAAAAACTTTTGTTAAATGTGCGCTAGTAAAATACAACAAAATAGAAAACCCTAATAATACCCCTCATGTTCCCTGAGAATACGAGATCTATGGAGCAGCTGCCATTGTCTAAGCCTATAGTATTACATTTACGAAAATGGTGGCATTTGCCGTTCAATATATAACCCATTACATACAGGTTTAAAGAACCATTATTCCTTCAACATTCAATCGCCATATTCTGCAATGATACATGGTACTAAAATATATATCTATATAGAGATCTACTGATTGTAACATCTTTCATTTGACAGTGCTGATGTGTGATTTTGGCAGACAGCTTTAAACATGGAGGATTGTGTTTATCCATAATGATGGACATTTCAAAAGCCATCATTTGTCTGTTCTCACTTATGTGTTTCTTGTCTGATCTTAGGCTAATCTAGCTATCCCTTCTGTATGTTCCCCTCATAGTTCTCCATGCAGATCAGAATGCGTCGGGTAAAATATCCAGGGTCAGAAATGGCCTTCATCAGGTCATTCTGTACCAGACACAGATCATACAGCTCTGATGTTGAGGCTGTTCGAGTCTGTAAGCCCTCTGGATCCAGAAACACCTGCAGAAACATTTGAGCATATAGTGAATGTGAAAGATGCATGAGCTGGACATTCTGGATAAAAGAAAAAAAAACAAACCTTAGGATGGACAATAGTGTCCTCATCATTTTGACGAATGTTGTCATCAATGAAGATATGCTGAACCTTGGAGTCAAAAGGGTCAATCCAGAGGGGTTTACCTCCTAAAATGGAGTATGTGTTCCGTGCCCACCTAATTGGAAAAACCAAGGCTTGACACTGATGAACCACAACAATGATTTTAATTATAGTCATTCAGCATTTTATAAAAATGTAGGCTACACTTTTTCCCTTTATAAATCCATAAGTGGCTCCTCACCAGTCAAAGTGGTCCTGGAATCCACTCAGGCCCTCAGCAGAGCTCAGATACTGGTACACACAGCGTTCTCCTTCTCGAGTGGTCACACGGTCCTCCCCGCGAGTCAGCACAGCCCCCTTACTGCTGCATCTGATCCGCCCCGCAGTTACATTCACCCTCAACTGTGAGGAAAAACATTCAGAATGAGGCTCAGCTCGTCTAGGAGAACTTAAAGGAGAACTTACTACCTTAAATGTCAAATACCTTCAGAGCCGGAAGGTTGGGAAAGAGTGGATGTGACCCGTGCTCAACAGCACGTCTGACAGCAGTAAGAACACGAGGGAGATCTGTGCCAAAAGTACGGAAGATGATGGAGAACTCCACGCCATCGGAAGTCAAGTCTTGTAGCATCTGGAAAAAAGAAGGTAAGATCCAATGGTACAGCTTCCCATCTTCCCCTTTAACAGACAGCTCCTTATCCTCAGGCAAGTCAGATGGCCATCGAAGCTGCTCCAGATGTTCCTCCAGAACTTTCCGGAACCGTTTGCCTGGACCTACAGTGGTGAAGCTTGCCACCCTGCCAAACTGGGAGTAGTATGTAACAGCACCCTCACAAGGCTGGAATAGCGATGGGGAATCAGACATCCACTCCCATTTACCTGTTAACAGTGAGAAAAACCATGTGTTATGCTTCTGAGAAAAATACACAGATGTGTATTTGTATGACAAAACACACTACAATTTAATAAGTGAACATTTGATAATGAACAATATTATGTCTAACAGTAGTATAAGGGCAAGGTTTTTTACTTACAAACAGATATATAAACCTATTCGGTTTCATTTGAGTATATAATATATTCTATATAAAACGTGGTATATTTATTCTGGGTGGGATGTCCCTAGGTCTGTAACATTTGAAAACCCTTGGATATAGTGTCTTACCTTTTGCCATGCGCCCCCAAGTCACAGTGGACAGGAAGTATTCAAGAGCAGCTACAGTTCCCTGTCTTGTGACTGCATCAGACACGAGGATTGTGTTGTTCAGGTCAAGGTGAAGCACAATTCTTTTGGTAGCTCTTCTCGAGTCAGTCGAGTCTTTAATTTTACGTGTCCCGTCGGAGTTAATGTCATGTCTGCATCCATTGCTTGTGATTCCATCAGAACTGGTTTCAGATATACTCTCCGAACTAAACATAGCGCTAAAATGCCGGTATGACAGTTTTCTTAAAAACGACTTACTAATTTATTACTATTGAAATAAATACTAAATAAAGACACGCCGATGTAGACGAACTGACGGATCTTTGAGGATAAATGACTGCTCATCCAGATTCCATGCTGGTTATGCAGCTGACACACATATCAGCCAACACAAACACAGTCAATTTTAATACCTGTTGCGCTGTCCTTTTAGATCAGGAAACAATAAGTTAATAAGCGCAATCATTTGTCGATTTAGTGCGAAAGAATGACAGCATACATGACTTCCTGGTCAATCTCAAATACCGCGAGAAAGAGCGTCGCGCTGGAGTCATTAAGGAGAGAGCGATGTGAAAGCGCCCCCTACCTGCCCTCCACATGACTGCACATTGTAGCAAATTGTAATTTTTGCTATAGACATGAACTCTAATTAAACGCTGGCTGTTATAAATACGTTATACATCAAAATGCATAAAGGGTTATATTTTGCACAATAAAGAGTATTTCCGGGGATATTACATTCAAGCTTTTGAAAGATGCTTATATCCAGAGCAACATACAGTGCATTTAAGTTGTACAGTTTATCAGTTGTGTGTCTCCTCGGAATCAAACAACACTGGCATTGCTGACAAAGTGCTATACCAGCTGACATACAAGAACTACATAAACCACAGAAAGGATAATATTTGACAGATTTGGACATACAGTTGTATCGTTTAAGGTTATGCAAAAAGCTTTTATTTATATTATCCATTTCTGTTTTATTCACAGCAGCATTCTTACCATCAAACCCCAGTTTACTATGCAGTCCAATACAAAAACAGAAGAAATGGAAAAAAACAAGACAATCCACACAAAAGTTAGAAAAACTAAAGTAAAGAGATGGTATATAATACACAGTACTAGGACTACATGCATCTCAGTCAATCAAGCCTTATATCTTGCACTTCATGTATGTATTTCCACAGGTTTTTAACCATGATGAAAATCAATCACTGGATTGTCTAAAGAGAAAGAACAGGATATCAAGTTGACCAATAGCCTGAGTGCCAGAGAAATCCCCTAAACAATCTGCTTTGTCCACACAACAATGCTTACAACTGCAATCACTTTACACATCACTTCAAGACACAGATGAACACAACAGGCCAGGCAACTCTCAGTAGGAAATACAAACAAACAAAAAATTTAAACATTCTTTTCCGTGCATCCACACAAATCATGTTGATCGCGCTCATCAATGGGGTTTAACAAGGTAACACCTTGTGTTAATACAAGCAAGATAAACTCATTTGACACCTACTATGTGAAATTGTAAATATTTAGGTGCTAAAATGTATCTTTAAAAAAACTTCTGTGCATGAAGAAGAGTTCATAAAGATCACTCTTCGTTTGACTTTAAATGTTTGAGAATTATTAATCTTTACCTTAATCATCACCTTATTGCACATCATCTTAGCGTACAGCCCATTTAATGTGCAGTTTCCACACAGTCTTAGTGCTGGAAATGTTTGCACAGCCATTTTTGTCCACACTAAAAACTAATAAAGTGCAACAAGCACCTCTGCCATGCTAGATCCACTTGTGAGCGTTAGGGTCTTTTTTTTTGAGGAAGAAGACTCCCTGAATGGCTGCCATCGGTGACCACTGTCATAGGCATTAAGGTCAAGTTTTAATCCACCTCCTCCATGCTGCTGTAGGACGGGGCAGAGCATTCTCCAGAGTGTGCAAACATGTCAGAGTTCACTTCCGTGCTCAACTGAGGGGGTCCGTCTGGGTCCAGGTCGGTCCCAAACAGAGTCTGGCTAGAAGCCTGTAAAATAAACCACTGTTATAAATGGAGACATTTTCTAAGTGGTTTTCTATTACACCAGTCGTTAACTCAAAAGCCACATTAGGAAATTACATCATATCTTTTAACAAAAACGTATGACAGAATATAAAGACAAACAATTCAACAAATCCAATAACGTATACCAAGATACAATGATCTTGAATGTTTATTTATGAAGGTGGAGATACAGGCACCTTTACAATACAGCAGCATTTAGAACGTCATGTGTAGTTTCATTTATTGCTAAGACATTTTGTGCAGTAGCATAAATAACATTAACACTGTCATTTTAGGACGGATATTTAAAAAAAAAACAGTAGTTCAAGCCTGTTGACGTTCTGCTTAAACATACATTAACCTATACACAAGCAGGCATGTATATACAGACACGTACAAGTAATGCAGCCTTTAAATTGTGCAGGTGCCCTTGATCAAAACACTGCAACAAGACCAAAGATTCACCTTTACTGTATTGGTAACATTTCATTCAGTTTACTTGAACTCCCTGAACAGAAACAATCAATATGCTCCTGAAAATATATTGAAAATATGACTTCAAAGAGGTACAACAGCATCAGATGGTTATTTTGGTCATTGTGTCCAATGAAGACGAAATGAGGCATTCACAGAAGCCAAACTGTCTTGAGACTTTGTAGTGTGGACAGCCTAGAGAACATTATAGACCATCAGCATCCCTGAGACTGTTGGGACGGCCACATCCCCAAAAGTACTATTCACCGTTCAATATGTGGATCTCTAAGCTTTGGATCAATGGTGGAGAATGGAGTAAAACTCACTAATTACAGTACTGCACTGGCCATAAACCTGCCTCGCTAACAGGACAAATACAGTAACAGTAAGCATTCAAAATTCAAATCTAAACAACAAACAACTCAGTCTAACGGATAAATATTCAATATACAAACAGAAAAGCCCAAAAAAAGACCTAAAAAGAAAAAAAATTCAAAATGCTATAAATGCTAGGATAATTGCATGTGAACATACAATTAAGTAGCAAATGTATGCTTCAACTAGTCCATATTTAAAATCAACATGATACCGCATTGGTAACCTATTTTATTTCTACAATGCAACATTTTTCAGGGTGAAATGCAATATTTAGGTGTCAGTCTGTATTTCATATATTGGGAAAGGTGGAAGCTATACACCAACATGAAGACTTTGCCTACAACAGTAGCATTATCTACATAGCTATTTGGCTATTGGTTACCACCGTTTTCTCCACCCATGTAGGTGACATAAGCTGATAAAAGGCAGCGCAAGTTATGACATCATGACTAAAAGCCCACTAAGATCTTTGGAATAATATCCACTGACTTCCTGTTTACTTTTCATCAGTTTTGACATAACCTAAAAGAATAAATAGTGTTTAAAATGGCTACCGCAGATTATTCGTTCTGCTTTTTGAACAATTTAAACTGCTTTGTTTTGAACAGAACATACAGGTGATGCGATTGGCAGGTGTTACAGTTTTTACACATTGAATGGTCATTAAGCTAAATTAATAAGAATAAATACGTTTGACTAATAAGCATGAGTACATTTATGTTGTAACTGTGCAAGGTATATGTTAACCATCCATTAAAAGCATACGCTGGGTGCGTTTATGTTGTTTACTGCTGAACCTTCATAAAACAGATTTCCTGAGTGTTTTTTGATTTAAACATTCTGTCTTAAACTTGCCCCAGACAACTATGTTATCAAAAAAATCTGACAGCAGAGAGCTTAGATCTGCACAAATAATTATCAGGCTGTGTCATTCCTAAGCTAACAGAGGTTTAATGTCATCATTTTAAATAGTGATGCTTAACACCCCAATCAATATGTAAATAATTCATCAGAAGTTACCTTAAAATGCAAATCTCTATCTTAAAAGTGAAATCTATTGTTACTGCTGAGATTGCATTAAGCAGTTATTTACTCAGGATACTGATTTTAGCTGTAGTCCAATTAATAAAAGTAGTAAATTAACCCCGGCTGGACCTGTATAACAAAGGATAAACGAGGTTAAACAGCAATGCTAGGACTGCTGCCATAGTGCCCAGTATAAAATATCTTAGATGTTGGCTGTTTGAGTAATCTGAGATGGCTTCTCGTCTGCGGCGAGACAGCCCTCCCCTGCCCTCCTCTTCCGCATCCCGTCTCATCCTGGCTCTTCTTCCTCGCAGGCCGGGGCGGAACAGGCTTCGAAAAGAGGTTTCCCGCTGCCCCTCCTCATCCTCCACCAGTTCCTGCCATATCAGAGACGCCTGCGATTGGCGGAAACCTGTGTCAGCTTCTCGGAAAGGGCCTTGCCTCAAAAAGTACCATTTTTACACCGTAGAAAAGCAAATCCCCACAAAAATACAGTATTTGAGAGCTGGCTGCTTCAATTTCACGCTCCACTCAGGCAGATGGGCAGCAGATTAATTATTAGATGAAAATTCAAGAGATCAATCGATTGCATTGGGCTGGATGGACCATAAAAGGCCGGTTATTACATTTTGAAAGACAGCAGCTTGTATAACTGAAGCTGTAATTTAATTTTTTTAAAGAAATAGTTCAACTGACTGATGAAGGCTATATACTTAAAGGTACTTCCCTACTCCAATATGATCTAGAGATCAGAGTGTGTTTAACTATGATCACATCACCATTATAAAATGTTTACCCATAAGCACAGAAAAGGTATTCTATATAAGTGTGTATTGTATGTATGTGATTTAATTAGTATGTAATAAAGAACACTATAAATCTTTGTGATTAATTTACAAAGCAAAATTCCCTTAATGGTCATTATACACAAAGCTCAAAGAACCCTGTTGTGCTGTAACCTCATAAATTTCACTTATATTTCCCATTGGCAACAGCTAATTACATTAAAGGCAGAGTTATATTTGGACTCCTCATAAGTGTTTTCATATGACAAACATAATGGAAGGCAGACGGGCATTATTACTTACTAGATGATTTTGTATTAATCCATAAATGCAACATCAAACTCTGCTACAATCCCTAAACCCTTGATAGGTACATCACCTTCAAAAGAGGCCATATTGTTAAAAAAGATGATACACATTTGGTTGCAGTAAATTTTGAGAAAAACATTAATTTGATCCTGAAGTCATGAGATCCTGGCGCAAACTAAACTTGAGTCTTCAATGCCTGTGATTGTATAATTCATCTATTAATCATTAGTGTCAAGATCTTCCAAGATGATTAAACTATTTAAATAAATAATCTGAGAGAACCTAATCTTCACCTCTCAACAAGTGAAACAATTATATCCAGCTGATAGCCTCTAAGCAAACACCCTAAAAACACCCGTTTTTAAATACCTCCATAACAAAATGGAAAAAGACATTTTTGTCACCAAGATTAACTAAACAAGAACCTAATCAATCTGCAATCTTAATGAATGAGCATTTTGCACTAGGAACAAACCCTCTTTTCACTCATCTGAGGTGACACGAGAAGGTGTTGAGCTCACCTGACTGACAGCACCACCGGTCGCAGCAGGGGATTCGGTGCCAAGTGGCCCCAGCAAGCGGGAGGGCCTCTCTACTGGAGAGTTCCTGCGTCTGTAGAACAACACGTAGGCATACCGCGTCACCACCTGACTCTCTTCCACTGTTGTCACCGTGCTGTCGTCAAACAGACGCCAACCTGAAAGGGTAAAAGGTGTGTGATGAGAGAGATGGTGAGATGTTCCATCAACAGCTGTTGGTCTAAAAGGGCTCACGCATACCGACATCGCTGCGTTGGCTGTTCTTGTCGCTGGGAAGACGAGCGTAGGCTGTGTAGTGTCCTCCAATCATTCCACCGTAGTGGTTGATGACAGCGTAGAGGTCGTAGATGGGCGGCTGCTGAACATCTCCCTTATGACCGATGCAGAACTTACTCAGGTCCAGGTTTCTGGTAATGACAGAAAACTAATATGAAACTTACTGATGTGGTAGCCAAATTGTGGCATAGATTACACAAAGGATTCTGCAAAATAGCATCATGGTTTAAATTGTTGTTTAACTTCCAGTGAACTAGTCCTAAGAAGATCGAGTCTGCAAGCGTGAGCATTTTGGTGTACCTGACAGGAAAATCGACCATATCATTGATTTTGTCCCTCCAGATGAAGCTTCTAAATGAGAAGCGTTTGAGCTGGATGATGAGAACGTTGGGTAGACGCCACAAGAGCAGCTGTTTAGACGCCTCCCTGTGTTGTTGACACTTAGGACAGTACCTGCACCACATAAACATTACAAATTGATTAAAAATTGGTCAATATCACAAATGTTAAAAATAGTTCACTGAAAAATGAAAATTAGCCCATAAAGAGCCGAAGTGTGATCTTCGTACCATGCCTCTTCAGGAGCTAGCACCTCAGGTTTGGTGAAGAGGTTCAGGCACTGCTCTAAGGTAAAGTGTCCTGCCCTGGCTGTTTCCGTAGCAGAGCCTGGGTCCTCATCAAACTCCAGCTCTTTAGAACGCACCAGCACATATTCCTTCAGTCGCTCGTTGTTCTTCCAGACCAGCTCCAGTGTGCAGTCATCAGACAGCTCCAAAACTGCATCACCTGTAGGGGGCACCAGTCATTTACCATTACAGGTGAGACACTCTGCTTCTAACATCCTCTGTAAGAGATCCAGCCAAAAAAGTTGACTGACCTTTGTCCTCAAGTTTTTTATCCTCCTTTTGGTTTACATCCAAAACTGAGATGTAGAATTGACAGGCACTCCCACTTCCAGAGTCAGACGGCTGCTGGTACCCGGTTACTATAGCTACCAACAACAAACACATTAGACTATTATTCTATATTCTAACAAGGCAACATATAAACCAAATGCACATCTACAATGTTTTAGCAAAACTACCTTCTGGTTTAACAGCCTTTTCACATGATGTTTCTTTTTCCACCAAAGAATCCTGGGAGCTGGTTGCGAGCTCACAGCAGCCCGAGTCACTGGTGTGTGTGGAGACAGTGTCCCCATCTGCTGTGGGGATTGTGGATACAGCCTCTGTTTGTGGGGCTGTGGCAGAGTCACTACGCTCTACTTGGTTCTCAGGTTCTCCTGCTAAAGATGGCTCTTCCTCCAGCTCCTGACACTCTGAGATGCTGCTGGCCATAGAGGTCAGGTCAGAGCGGGACAGGCTGGCCTCTGGGGATGTCTGGCCGGATCGGAAAGGTGGCTGGAACACATTGACAGAGTACCTGGACATACAAACGCAGAATTACGTGCTGCCGATAGATCCTAAGAGAACAAAATAAGTCAAAACAGTTGCATGGACCTCCTACATATCAACTTGGGTTTGAAAAAACAAATAATGACAAAATGTTAATTTTTTTCTGGAGGAACTATACATGATTTTCCTTACTATTATTCCTTACATATTTTACTGCTAAAACTTCATAGTTGTTACAAATAATCTAACACCACCATGTTAATTTTTAAGACCCCAAATACGCCAATGAGCACATGCTTTCAAATCTAACAACAAAGATTCAATTATACCTAGAGTAGCCTTCTAAAAGCTGTGTGAGGCGAGTGAAGGTCAGCCTAGACTCAGGCACACTGATTAAAAATGGCAGTCCAATATTCTCCACATTGGGTCGGCACAAGGTCTTGTGATTGGACCAGTGGTTCTTCTGGCAGGCCCTGTAAATACAGGAACAAAAATGACCATCGTTAGAACAAAGACACTAACTAAAGGCTGTGCATGATCTTAGAAACAGCACAACACACGCAGTTACGTTTCTGAAATGACTTACTGATTGCAGTAGCCCACACGGTAGCAACGTGTACAACGTCTGAGCTTCTCGTCTTCAGAGGCAGGAGGCTTTGAGCAGCCAGCACACTTTGTGATAGAGATGCTTGGAACCTGAGGTCTCTGAATATCAATGGAATGACTCAATGCATGATCAATGACAACAAAACTATGAACAAAATTTCAAGAGTAAGAATAAGAACCGCAGAATAAGATGCAAAGGTGTACCTGTTGGACCTTCAGAAGCACCACCCTCTCTTTGGTGAGATCTTTTGACAGCACCTCAAAGCAGAAGAGCAGGTCACTTGGTGAGATAGTGTCCAAGGATTGAGATGGTAAGAAGACCCTCTGGAATCTGTTTTTCACCACCTGGGAAAAGAAAGTGTTTAAAAAAAAACAAATAAAAAAAAAAACCTTCAACCTTCAAGAACAACTTTAGCTTCCTGTAAGTTGCTGACAGATCCAGGTGACTGTCTACTATACATTATACATAGAAGAAACAGGAGCAGAGAGCAGGCTTTAGATTAGTATAATCATACCTCCGCCAGCCTCAGGTTCTCAGGTTTGATCCTCACACTGCGAGATATTGATTCCAGTACTTCAGTAGTGCTTGAGTTCTCCTTACTCACACTGACCAAGAACTACACCAACAAACAGATTAGTTCAGGTATTAAAGAACATGCTTTGAAACTTCAAGTTGTGTTGTTTTTACCTTCATTGGTTTCTTGTGAGGCTCTTTAGCGAAATAGAAAACAGTCAGCACCTTCTGTTTCTGAGGTAGGGGAACCGGCAAGTAAAGGAAGGGATCGAAGGTTATGGATACCTAAAAAAAATGAAGATGAAACAGATCAGATTACTTTCATAAGCAAACCTTCTGAGAAACACTGAACACAATCACATACACTCAATTATTCAGTTGAATGTTCAGTGCAGATCATTTAATTTCTAAGCTTTTAAAAATGTCACTCAGATTTCAACCATATCACACTATATTATGATCATGTTTAGTCATTGTCTATATTGCCATCTTATACACACTTGTGTCTTATCTCTCAAAAGTCCTGTATTACCTTAGAGCACACTGGGCACACCAGCTTTGACTTATACTGGCCCTGAAACAGGTCAACAATGAAGGAATCATTCCTCATTTTATGCCTCTGCCACGCCTCTTCAGCAACAACCTGTTAAACCAGAAACAAAGAACCAGGTTGAAAAGATTTATTAGCTGTAGAAAACAAGACTCAGTGTAGAGCAACCAAAACGTTTCCTCTACAAGTCTGTGGAAAACCTGAAGTTCCATGTTGTTCCAGTATGATTTAAGAACGTGCCACGGTGTCCCCACAAAGTATATGTGTCAAAGGAAGCAGAGAATCCTGACTTACTGTACAAACGTTCATTGATTCGTCACTTGTAAGGTCAGTTATTCCCAATAATGGCTGATAAAACTTCTCATCTGAGTACTGCAAGTCATCTGGACCGGTACTACTTAAATATTTAATGAACTATTTCACATCTATAATTCACATCCAATTATTTACTCATAGCCACATAATAAGCAGGATAATACATCCTGTCAGTTGTCATAAAACCCTTCAGGGTGATATAAAACCCATATGGTTCAGGGTTCTGTTCATCCTGTTTGGATTTATTTTGCAATAACAACCAGCTGCATGTACATTACCCCTTACTTATGTTGTACATTTTGAAACAAAAGCAATGAGCTCACTTCGTCCTGCCGGCCGTCTGAGTCTACAGTCTCTGTGTACGGTTTGTTCTGGATGCGGTTTAGATCTTCATGCAGCCCATCCAGCAGGAAAGCCATGAACTCCTGAGCGTCGTGTTGTGCGTAACCTGTGAACTGACTGGCCTTGCTGGCAACTATAGCCTGAAGACAAACAAACAAGTTCAAATAAAATGATACTCATTTAGAACTTAATTACAAATGGAAACTAGTAATATGGTACAATAAAGAAAGGTATTTTGTTGCTGCATTGATGATACCTTCAGTTTGGAAGGCTGAAAGGCATGGTGAGTGCCCTTCCACAAAGCTCGAAGCAGAACAGCAAAGCTGATGGCCAGCCGACCACCCGTGCCCAGTGGGTTATTACAGTTAATCTCAGACTCAAACCCCCGGTCTGAAACAACAAACACCATAACGCCATGATGACCTAGTGTTCATTCTAAATACAATGATTCAAAAAGCAAACTGTGAGTCCATAAACCCTTTTAAAAGAATACTGTGTCTTATTAAGCTTAATGTTTCAAAAAGACGAGCAATCTTTTTTCACTGGAAGCTTGTCGCATCACGCCTGGTGTGAGAAACAGTTCTAATTAATAAAAAAGCTACTTACCGTGAAAATAATCCCTGAGCTCCCGTGTGTTTGACAGGGACTGAATCACACTGTTCATAAAACAGGTGTTTCCCAGATTTACCAATCCGGTGAAGCCGGGAAGACACACCTTCTTCTCCTCCACTTCTTCAGTTCTCTCGCTGCTTGCAGGAGTGTGAGTCATGGGCTGCACCATACAGGTGGGCTTGGGCTACGGATAGAATGAAAGTGTAGTAGCGACTAATAGACGTAAAACCAGTTATAGGTCCAAACAATCACTAGATCAGCGGTCTCCAATCCATGTCCCTGGAGGTCAACAGACTTGCAGGATTTAGCTTCAACCTACTCCGTACGGATATATCCAGCAGAAGACCCGAAGTAGCTGGTTCAGGTGTGCTTCATTAGGGTTGGAGCTGAACTCTGGAGTCTGTGGACCTTGTTGAAGACCTCTGAACAAAATAATGTGGAAAAACTAAAATTATGCACTCCCTATTACCGTGGTAACAGCTGGTTCCTGTTTGAGCGGAATGTGCTCGGAGACTGAGCGAGGAGCCACAGCATCCAGGCCTGTGTCCTCTGGACCTCGAGGGGGTTTGGCTTTCTCTTCCCCTACTCGAGGTTCTTCTTTAGCAGGAAGTGCATGCTGGCTGCTTCCTGGCTGACTCTTTTCCAGTGAGGAAGGGCTAGAGGGCACAGCAACCTTGGCGCCCCCCACTGCACCTTAAACAGGATAACAGAGCTTGTGGTTAGCAGCTAAAGGCCAGAGCTAAAGATTAAATCTGTAAATGAAAATCTGAATAAAATGATTTGATTTAATAATTATTATAAAATATATAAGATGTAATCTAATATCACAACCAAGCTATGATGGATCAATAACTGATGGTTAAAAGAAAAGTATGGCTGAGTATCGGTAACTACACTATGCATGCCAATCTCATAACCAAATCATGATTGGCACCAAATGTATCAAAGGGTAAATCTGCGGGATCTCTCTTAAACAGTCTGCTTCAGTTTTGTCCAGAATGGCGCCTCATAAAAGGGGTTCTGACTGCTGATTTCTTTATTAACAATGTATGTACACTGGAAGAAATCCCTAAGAGGCTGATTCAATATTGTGACAAAATCACAATGTATTAATCCATGACTGCATAGGCACAACCCTTGTAAAACACTGTTTATTGGCAGATGAGTTTAAAAGAGGGCTATGTAAAGCAGCGTGGGTCAGGGGCCTGGCACCAAAACAAGGACACACAATCACATTTGGCTTGACCTTGTTTCACACTCATATTGAGTTACTGGGTCAGTCCCTGTAGTCACATTGCACCTTTTGACTGGTGCCCTCGTTTCAACATGTAAACAAAAACAGTCCACTTTTCCACTGTAATAATCTCATCTACACTCCCTATTACACACATAAGAAAGACTCGTAGTTCTTTGTAAACATTAAGGCTTCTATTGTTCAGGCTCATTTCAGTGTCATTTGCCTAGGAGATGCTGCTATGAAAAATCTACATACAGAAGTACAGCAGTTTACTGTAAATACAACTGAAGCAAATACATAATGTGCAACATAAGCAATCGTTTTTTGTAAAGAACTGCTCAGAAGTAAAAAGAATCCAGGCAGCACACCTTGTGTGGCAGGGGCCTCCAAGCCCCCCCAGCGCTGACTGTGTCTCTTCTTCAGGGTGATGTCGATACGAGACGGGGTGAAGGCAAAGCTGGACTGATCCGGCTGGATTAGATTCCTAAAACATCGGGAGACAGGAGAAAGCCCCGGCTGATTGAAAGAAAACAAACCTTGCAAAATGAGCCTGACGAAGATCAAGATGGCCATTCAAAAATCTTACCTGAGTTTAACCTGCCATTTGAAGACAGTGTTTGGTCCACAGTCTGGATGAAGGCGCAAAAAATTGGGATCACTGCGGAAGGTATCAAGAATTAGCAGAAACGTGAGATTCAAGTGATTACTGCAGGTGCAATGCAATTCCAACAAAAAACATTAACTTGACCTCTCAGCTCACTTTCTTACCTGGTTTGGAAGATCAGAGTAAAATCTTGTTCCCTGAACAGCACCCTGGATGTCTCTCTGCAAATGCCTTTTACGTAGACGTTAACGACCATCAGATCTGTCCCTTTCTCATACGAGTCATTCTTCACAAACGTCAAGTTCGCCATTGGCTCAGGACCTTAACACACATCAGTTATGAGAAAAAGGTTTTGTACACTTCAGTTTGACTGATGTGACATGGAAAACATGGAGAGGAAATCCATGTCAGGAAAGGATCAAACTGACCTTCTTTGTCCTCATCTTGGTTTCCACCATGTGGCTCCTCTTTGGACTTGTCTCTCTTCTCCTCTGTGCAACTCTTCAGAGGTGACTCCACACTTTTAGAAGCAGTTGTTGAGGCGGGCTCTCCAGATCCCAAATCACAAGACGGAAGCTTTTTAGGAATCTGGGCATCAGCATGTGGTTTCTTTTCTTCCTTATTGTTTTCCGCCTTATCTGTTGTTGTTCTTCCAGCACTTGTGCCAGCAGAGGTGTGTGTTCTTACAGGAGGGGAAGAACTCTCCTGCTGTGAAACCTCTGGCTCACACGCTGAGGAAACAATCTTGCTCTCATCTGCCTCAACCTACAAACAACGGAAACAATGGAACACAGTAGGTAAGAATCTTTTTCCCTCTGCACTGTTCATTAAATCCAAGTGAAAGAATACGAGTTGAGTTGAACATGAAAAAGCGGAGATCATCTGTTCCTCAAACACAGCTACTGTATGACCTTGGAAGTCCTACAGCACTCATATGATCTCCTTTTATTGTAGGTCATATGGGTATGGACATCATTAAGGTGAGCAAATTATGTTAGAAATATGTCACATGGGGTAACTATTTAATTGTGAGGTATAATGTCTCACCTGAGCAGTGCTCTTTGTCCTTTTGTCCAGCCCTTTATCGTTCTGCGGTGCTTGGCATCCTTGACCTTTGACCTGCAGTTGAGCCTTATTGTCTTTAGCATTACTAGCTAAAGAGGCTGCACTGCTATTGGCTGATGCTTGCGATTTGCTAATATCTGCTGGTTTGGACTGAGGCTCCCTCACCACACATGGGGTTACAGGGGGCTCCTTTGCGTTTTTGGAGGGGCGTGTGGTGCGCTTTGCACTAGGCTCATTGATGGGGTCTGCTTTATCGCTTGGTTTCAGCTCAGCCACTTTCACACTTGCACTGTCAGTGTTTTCCACCTGTTTGCCCTTTATCCCTCGTTTCAACCCACGGTCGGGTTTAACCCGTTTCTGCTCAGCAGAAGTCAAGGTAGGTGCTTTCTCTGTTTCAATGGCTTCAACTGAGTTTCCGGACTGGCCTGTGGTGGACTGGTGGTGGTTGTTGGTGTTCTCTTGGAGGATGTTTACTGGTGCAGTCTCTTTCTTGCTCTGTTTTAAGGGAGAACATAAAAAGACCAGCTGAAGGATCCCAGAAAATTCAGATTTAAAAGAATGAATGTGCAGAGTTCCAACTGGCATCAATCCACAGGTCTATAGATTTTAATTATAAAACAGAATCTGTGATCAATGTTTTCTGTGAAAATATGCAGCAATATTTGTCAAACAGTTTACAATAAACATTTTATATTTATGTTTTCATTTAATCTATAAAACTAAGCGTCTCAAAGAGGGGGTCTAAATTGCCTATTAAAAAAAAATGCACTACACGCATAGTAGTAGTGCATTTCCATAATTATATTCCTTTGCAAAACATGGCATAGTAAACATTGCATGTATCTGGTATGATGTTTCTCTTCAGGTGGCTAAAGAGTTCTCAAAATAAAAACAAACATCATAAGCTGTATGAGGGTAAATATATATAGTTATTGGTACCGTATAGGCTCGTTTAAAAGAATGAGCAGATTTTGACACTGTAAGAAAAATCTTACGATGAGGGTGGGCCAGGTGTTGAGGGGAATCTTCTTGTGCATGATAAGCTGCAGAACATTTGCTTTCTCCTTATAAAGCAATTTAGAGCAGGAGGCCTCAATCTCCTCATGAAGATGACAGCTCCATTCACGACCATCTGACAGAACAGATACATTATACACACACACATTACAAACATGAGACGAGCACAGCATGCACTGACAAAAGAACAAGACGCTGTTCTTACCCGGCAGTCGGATGTGGCAGGAGGTATCGGAGAAGGCAGAGTCGATATCTTCTGCTCTTAGCACCCCGGCATCTCCGCAGCGGAGTCTGACGATCACCTCATATGCATTCTGCTTCCAGTCCAGAAACAAATCTACACAGAAAAAT
>JAZGTK010005142.1:0-22993 GCA_036877625.1 Ambastaia sidthimunki
TTATGACACCTTTTATGAGTCCAAAACTGCAATCTTTATGGTCACCTTTATCATCCAGACAGTCAGTCCAAATTCTAAGTAATTCAGAAAAACTATATAAAATGTCTATTTAAACTCCCATAATGCCATTGTCAGGAAAACAAACCATGATTGTTTAACTGAAATAGATTTTAAAACACTACAGTGCTTGAGTATAAAACAGTCTTGTGGTGAAAATGAATGCAGTTCCTTGAATTGTTCTTGTTGGAGAGCCTTCCCTACGTTATTGTCACCAGAGCGATTTGGTGATATTTGTAAACCCAACATTTGTAAACTTCTACAGCTTCAGTTTTCCTAGACAGTTGTTTATACTGAAGATAAACATTTGATTTGTTAAAATCAGGCAGAACATCACTCACGCCTTAAAGTACTCAGACTATTTTAACACAACTCGTGACTTGCCCATAAACACTGGTTTCTTTACCCATTTACCTCCAAAATTAAAGTATATGCATCATTATGGTAACATTCTGTCATAATCATAGAAAGAAACTCAAAAATACTTAAGTGACAAAAAGTCCCATATTCTCCCTAAAACTGAAGAAAATTAAAAGAAAAAATCAATAACTCATCAAGCTAAAAAGTAGTAAACACTTTATTTACCGTGACTGTGTGAGATGAACGTCTGCCCTGTGCTGAAAGTAATTTAAAAGTGCTTTGCTTTCTCCTAGCCTTTTGTATCCAATCATATATCACAAAAGAAAACCCCCTAGAACTCCTCTGATATATAGAAAGTAAGAAAGCTCGTTCGACCTCCTGCAGGGGATTTCTAATGAGTCACACTCTCAAATTATTCCCTCATCTGGTCACACATCCTCATTCACCAAACACAAACAAAACAGATCCACTCTATACGAGCTCCAAAAGATGAGATAAACAGGCAAGCCGTGGGTAAACACTTCTTTAAAACAACTATTTAACAATTACGTTGACTATGATAATCCTCTGTTGCATTTTAAAACAACACAAGAACAATAGCCAGGGGAAATATGAACCACATGGGAAGCACTTCCTCTTCCATTTGCTGAGATCGGTTCTTCCATTAGTGTGGTTCCTTTTTCGTCTAAGGCCATCATTTCTTCAACACGTGAACATAAACAACCTATTATAATGCTGTACAGGTATAGCATGTATGAAGACTGGAAGGCAGCCATCTGGCAAAGCCCCAAGGCCATTGTAAAGCATGTCAGACGTGACAACACAACAATCAACAATGTTCAAAGTCTAACACACTTACATAGTGACTTGACACTTGAATCACAGTGTGTGAGTGTGAGCCACTTCAAACTCACTGTGTTTAAATGGTGCTGGTTTTCTCAGGGTGGTGACAGTGCTGGAAGTGTGCTGTCCACAAAAGACTGTAAACAAGTAGCTGCTCTTTTCTTTTAAAATGTTTATCTCTGGCATGACACATTGACAACATCCTCACACACTCCTTGATTAAAAGTTGGGAATGCAACTTGACAATGCCAGTGTAACTTACAATCTGTAATGTAAACGCATCACACTGACCCAGGGAGAGGTTACTAAAGATCCAACAAGCCGGAAGATCAGCTCTGTTGTTTTATGAGTTCTGGCACTGTGAGCAAGCAGGAGGCTCAATTTCCTGTCATGAGGAATGACTGTTAAAAAGTTCAAAGGACAATTTACACTGCACAGAGAAAATAGTAATGTAGATATGAAATTAGTGCCAGGCTATACACAGCGCTTGTGAAACGTTTCCCAGAAATGCGACAATTTAGTGTATGTTCAAAAACGCTGTCCTAGGCCCTGTGACAAGGGGGCCCACTGAACGCATCTTTACACTGCTGGGTGTGTGGGAGCCGGGGCCCACCCTTTAAATTTTTTCCCGGGCCCCATGGGTTTTAGTGGTGGCCCTGCCCCTCAGTGAAAGAGCCAATGTGTGAGTATCAAAGGGCTGGAGATAAACAAGTATTAAAATGAGAGCGTGTGAGATTAGTGAGTCATGGGAGGCTGCCTTGGTTGGTATTAGAAACAACTTCAGCATTCCTTCCAATGGTCACAATAGTGCCTGGATTGTTTAAATAGTGGGACAATGCATGGTTGTGTAAGTGTCATGGCAATGGTTCTCCTACCACAACGTTCCATAATGAGAACCTTGTGGGGGAGGGGGAGGGCTTGCTACCAACTGGACTGAATGAAGTATTGTTTAAAGACAATCTAACATATATGTCACATACGAAATTAGCGTTTAACAATTTTAAACATTCTATGATCATTATGTTTTTATTCTTGGGCATGTTTGTTCAGTTATGTCTTTTCTCAGAGAATCAGCATAAGTAAAAAGCTCATTAAAACGAAAGTGGAGCCTCTCTAGATAATTTAATTTGGCAGTGGGGAAAATAAGGTTAACTGACCAGGGAGGTCCAATTTGTCCCAAACAGTCTGATGTGTCATATTTCAGAACGACAGAGTTTTGTGCCTAAATGTGTCTAGCTATACATTGTTTTATGAATGCATTGGGAAACATCAGGATGTGTCTACAACTCTTCCCCAAGTCAAGGCGAAAACTGAGATAATGGGCTATTTTCATCTTTTGGACAGGAAGAGGAAATGTGACCTATAGCAAAGCATGTACTATGACTCAGAGTTGATAGCTATCATCTCAACAGATGTGAAAAACCCAACGACATAAACATGAACTCAAACAACACACCCAAGAACGCCTACAATAAACGTTCTCTATGAACCGCAATTCATAAACATGGGGTAAACGATGGACATTTCTGAGCTGGCAAATTTGTTCAAACCTGAGGCCTGCTGAGGTCCAGAGGACTCAGCTGTTTGCAGACAGCTGATCACATCTCCTCACTGAGCCAGCAAGTCTAGCTTCTTAACATACTTTACACGTGATCAGCCCATCCTTGTTCTCCACACCCTACTGCAGCTCTGACCACCATCATGTTCCACTCTTCAGAAACTTCAAACCAGCTTATGCAAGCAAGAACCTCCAATTCTTAACACAAATAAAGCCTGTCTATACGGGGTGGGATTCACAAGGGGCTGCATGATATATGACAATACGGAGGTTAAAACAATAATTAAAGATTCTTGTGTTTTGCAACACACCCGGTACTGAGGTTTAGTTGCGAAACGCTATAATTAATTATTATTTGACCACTGCATGACCTTCCAAAGACATACCAGGCTTATGCTGTACATGTACATACGACCCTCTATATTCCCAGAAAAGGGAGTCAGAGGGGGGCCAGCTTAGCATATGGACAATGCGGTGCCTCTGGAATGTCAGCACTAATCTACATCTGTTGATATGAAATCAGATAGCATGAGAATGTACAGCTCTGGTTACAGCTGTGAAAACCGCCTCTCCTCTCACAATCAGTGCACGTACTGTACAGAGAATCAGCATGACAAGAGTTGTCCAAAAAAAAATGTAAAAACTAATTTTAAGTCCTTTAATCTTATGTTATGAGAGGTGATGTATGGATAAGAAGTGAGTTATATCGACTGGAGTTGTAGATGTAAAAGCATTTGCTAAATTAAATAAATAAACACACACACACAGACACATACACACACAGGTATATAACTAACTTCTTACCCATAAATGCATGAATGCATGTATATAAAAACATATACAGCAAAGACAAACACATGGCAAAATATGGACAATTTAGGATTAGGGAGGTAAGGCCAATTATGGTTTAAAGAAACACTAGCTTTGCACCAAGCTGTAAATTTCACAGCTCTCTGCATTTAAAGGGGAACCAGTGGATCAAGACAGCAGTCTGTTCTCGAAGTATTTTAAGCAACACCAAAGGCATGACTAAAATAAAACAAATGGCAGTTGAAATTGCTCCACTTTCATAGACAATCTGTGTTAGGACACTAATCTAGTTTTCTAAGTAAAGACTAAGTAAAGGATTGAGGCGACACACCAAATGTGTGTGACAGAGAACACAAGAGACTTAAAGCCTAACAGAGCTGAGTGGCTTTGGTGTGTTAGAGTTTAATCTCTTTACAGCTTAATGTTCATGACCATTTAAAGGTAAAAACCATGAGAAAAGTAACTTCTGAAAACTGAAGGGCCCCATAAACAATACCATACAAAACAGCTAAAGATTTTTTATAATGCAATCCACTTAACTAAATTATTTACTTGTTATACAGAAACTGATACATGTAAAACATGTAAAACACATATATAATATATATGCTCATGTACAGACTTAATAGATTTACAAATATGCCACATACATAAACTGATATACATAAACTGATATAATACTGGCTGTTTTTATACATGTGTACATGTCAACATATATAACTATAAATATATGTTTACATATTACAAGTCATACATATGGCCATATATCACATGTGATATATGTGATACATCACAGATCACAAGACTGGCATATAAAAGTGTGGTGTCTGTTTTATATATTTTACTTTTGATATCTAACCAGAGATATTACACTGCAGTTTTTGACCTCTTCTGAAAAATTCCAATTACCAATATCGTCAAAATGACAACCCAAATCATTTGTCCACAAAGAGAAGGTGTTATTAGTCTGGTTGTTAATTTAGATCCAGGATCAATTCATACTATGGGAAACCTTTACAGTTGGTCCTCAGGGATTTGCATGCTTAACTAAACTCTTGTCTTTCTATAGCAGCCGCTCTGCCTGAGGTCCTCCTGCAACACAAAAGAAAGGAGTGACCCCTTCACAGCTTCCCCAGGTCATCTGGGGGCTACGTTACACCACTACGTCACATGGCAAGGAAGTGCGGAGGACACCCTCTAATCTCTGACCTTCTCGCCATGGCAACTTCACTAAACGGCTGAATGCTAGATAACACACAGGCTCTGTTGAGTAATCCCTTGTGATCACTAGTGCAGATGTTTGACGGTAGTGCTCCTATTTCTCCACAGTTAGTAATTTTGCTGAACCCCCCCTCAATCCATCATTTAAACAGCCTTAACTGCTATGAGTGTTTCTCTGTGTTAATGTTTATAGATTTGCATCTATAAACATTTTGCATGTGTAAATCTTCTTTCAGACTGGGTTCGAGTTCCACCGACCTGTACTAGTACCAATACTGTGTCCTGGAGGGGCGGGTGTGATGACTACCAGATTTAGCACTTTGTTCATCAATCAGAGGAAGCTGCTTACACCGCACACAGCATATGATAACACAGATGGTGTTGTTTGGATCATTGTCAGGCTGATATTTTATGACCACTCCCTGCCTTGTATTTTTAGATATACAAGAAAATAGTCATTGGCGAATGGCAACTCCTTCCCCTTGAGCGATGAAGCAATAACAAAGAGTGTTTTGCAAGAGATCTATGATAATTATAAAACAATTATTCTGAATTACTTCTCTTTACTGTGTAAGCAATTATTCTCTGTATTGATAAAAAAACGTGACAGAATATACAGAAAGAACCTGTAAAGTGTATTTTCATAGAGATAATGTAGGTAAAAATTATTTCTGGTTTGTAAGCATTTCTAATCAAAACTATGCAAGGCAAAATTCATCTGTATATACTTTTACAAAACATGATGATACACTACATACTTCCATGTTTTTGTTCAAATCTGAATCAGAAGTTTTAATCTTCTGACCTAAACTAAAAGTTTGAGCATGTTTACGGAAGTGAATTAAATAAACTAAGTAACTCTAATATTTGCAATATTTACCAATAAAATCATCATACAATGTCATATATTCACATATATTTAATATACTAACCAAACCCCACTCTAAACGCACAAAGGACATTTGAAAAGAACTGGAACATTACCATACTGCTAAACTTGTTACAATGCACTCATGAAGCTATAGTTATGGTTTCTGTTTTTCACACAGCTGTCCATTGTTTAGGGTAGATCGCATAACCTTTAAAAAATGTGAGTTATCTGAAAGAAGCTTGAGACGTGTGGGGTCCCAAGAGAGCCATACTTTTGCTTCAATCTGCACTGGAGGCCAGGCAATGGGAGGGGATGAGTGGTTTGTTGCCCGTCTTGTTTTACCTAAAGGTCAAAAATTTGTTGCCCAGCTAATTTTCCTAAAGGTCAAAAATGTCGGGCCTCCCAGAAACAGCAGTCATGTGTGTCTAAAGCACAGACAGAAGATAACTCAAAATACTCCTTAAAACTCAGAGGACCTGTGCCATAAACAGCCACAATATTCCAAAATCCTTCCAAGCTGCAGCAGGATCGTGGTGTTATGATATTGGACTCCATTAACTCTTTTTCCATGGATGGATATAAAAGCATAAGGGATCTGCTAAACCTTTCCTGAAATAGAAAGAACCGCTGCATGTGCCGGATAATGTATACCGTGGCTTCATGAGCGTTTTTCCTTGCGAGAAATAGAAAAAGTCCAGTCACGTTTGAACCACAATGGTTTGGCTCACTCTGAGCCCCGACCCCAACAGCTTTCATCTGGTGGGGCCCAGAGATTGTTTTAGGAAAAAAAGAATGGCCAAAGGATTGTAGTAGGGTAAAAGCATAAGGCACTGAAATAACAGAAACATGGCCTTAAGCCAGGTGAAATATAGCTGGCATGACTGGAATCTGGTTTTATAGAAGAAAAGGTGGTTTTGATTGGTCTGGGATGAAATAAGCTCTCATACGGCATTCCATAATAAAGGGTTATGAGTAAATGTCAACTGTTTTCACATTTGGCAGTGATTTACCTAAATGACTGCCGTATGAGTGCACAGTAAACACAAGAGGGGTAGCCGCAAAGTTGAAGTCAAGGGAAACCAGAGCGATACTCCAACAGTCTGAGATAATTGATCTCTGGTTAGGGTCAGATATTTCTAAGGTACAATGAACACCATGAACACCAATGAACCACCATGAACACCAATGAACCACCATGAACACCAATGAACCACCATGAACACCAATGAACACCACTGCATTTTGTTGCTCTGTACTTGTACATGTGTAATGACAATAAAGTTGAATCTAAATGTTCAACTTTAAAGATACCATGAAGAGAGAGCACAAACTCCTACCTGAGAACATCTCTGATGCCGTCTGTGCTGTGGAGGTCTGATTTCTGTCTGTTCAGGGTTTCATTCTCCGTAGACTCTTTGCCTGGACATTCCGGCTCTTGTCTGTAGGGCTCCATGGGTGGCAGGGGGGTGCGTCTATCTTGACTCCCCGTAGACTGATTCCCATGTTGCCTTTCTTTAGTGCTCCCGTCAGGCCTGCGCTCGGACTCTGTGTGCCGTTTCATGGCTTGAAGCTGAGACAGAGGGACGATGTCCGCACCTTCTGGCCTATGCCACACGGTCGTGCGACTGGCAGAGTTGTAGTAGTAGAACCTGCCGCTGTGGGGGTCGAACAGTTCCCACCACTGGTTGCCATCAGCCTGACGGATAGGCACATCGATGGGCGGGTCCCAGCCGCACTCTCCTGTGGCCAGATTCACATACATGCGTTCCTGAGAACGGGGCTCAAGGATTTCCACCCAATCAGAGCTGACGACAGAAAGAAAGAAGACGCTTAGTAAAAATTACCCTTTTGAATCATATTTTTTTCTGCATAAAGATTAGGCAACCACCCAAAAACTAAATAATCTGATAATACTGAGTGAAACTGTTTACCAAATAAAAGCTGGTATGTTCAAATCCTAATGAATCGAATCACAATCAAATCACAAAATGGCACAGATGCGCTAACAGATTCTTGCTGTTAATTACAGGCCGAGCTTTGCGGTCAATCTTTTAAGTGCAATCTGACGGATGTGTTACCAGGGGAATTAGGCCAAAGCTCCTGAGAGTCACCATGTGTGAGAGTGCACGCTCAGAAACGCTGGCTCAGCACACCCATAATCCTATCAGCAGATACAGCGACGGACGGGGGACAGACAGAGCAGCAGCGCTTCAGTTTTCACATGCATTCCCATACACATGCACACAAACACACACACAAACGCACACGCCGCACACACAAACGCCACACACACACGAACGCCACACACACACGAACGCCACACACACACAAACGCCACACACACACAAACGCCACACACACACAAACGCCACACACACACAAACGCCACACACACACAAACGCCACACACACACAAACGCCACACACATACAAATGCCACACACACACGAAAGGCACACACACACAAACGCCACACACACACAAACGCCACACACACACAAACGCCACACACACTCTCTCTCTCTCTCTCTCTGCCTAACTCACACAGTCAGATCCACACAGGGCATGAAGACAAGTCAGGTTTCCCTGCAAGCACAATCTGCTCACAGCTTATTGTCATGTGACTGATAATAAAATATTAAACACCATGTAATCTTCTTCCAATTGTATGCACAAACACTGAGGTGTGGAAAGTCTAACAAGTTTCACCAGTCACTTAAAAGATTTCACTAATCACAGTGCTTAGATATTACAATTATGATCTCTGTCATAACACATTTTCAGTTTCAATAAAACTGATGAATATTTATTTTAAAGCGCAATGATGAACCCAAACAAAGGTATTATATTTAAAATATTACTCAAATATTATTCCTAAACAATTTACATCTCACTTTAGTAGCACAAGGGAACGGGGGATCCAATGATGACCTTAACAATAAAAAACTCCAAAGCACCAATCTGGGTCACCTTAGCCCCTCTGAGAAACTGATTGTTTCTTCTGATCTAGTTTCCTAATGCAGAGGAACCTTAAGTGTGCTAATTTCAGCCATGTGGGAGCTCAGACTATCTGGCCCAGACAAAAATGCTTCAAAAGGTCACCTGATCCAACAAAGAGCTCTGAAATCGATATGACTCATGTTGACAGAATCAAAATACTGATACTTATCTGGTACGGTACAGTAAAATAAACTACAACAAAACCCAAGATTGGGTTTGAACATTCAGGTGCCTAGACAGGTAGACACAGCTACCGTAAATCATCTTTTCAAAGCATCTTTATCAGTTTAGCATGGTCTGATGAGATTCCAGTGAGGCATGTTAAAGAGTGGCCAGCTCTTGCTTCTCACCAAAACAAGTGTGTTCTTGCCACGTGCCCTCTATAGCAATGGTCAAACACTGAACTGTATGCTTGTGTTTTCATGTCCTTATGCTGGTTTGTTTGCTGGACTTCGACCCAAGCCGTCTCAAAGAACCAAAATAGCCAAAGTAAAGCAAGAAGCTCAATGTTTCTTATTTTTCAGTTTTTAAGATTTGAAAAATCAACAAGTATCATATCTGTTGATGTGGCTATCACTGCTTCTCCAAAAAAAAACAGAGAGATGCAGAGCCCAGGAGAGATTAAGACTAAGATACAGCTGGTGCCAGGTAAAGCTGCAAACGCAAACCAAAACAACAGACCTGACTAAGTCTCAGCAGAGCCATGCTGGGACACCATCTGTCTGAGGGACATTCAAACAGCTCATTTTACCTTCATTAACACCCCTAAACATTCAAGTCTTCTCTTGAGGGAAACAGCGATTGATCAGAAGAAACATTGATTTTAAACTGATGCATTAACCCTGTGTGTGCAAATGTGACTGTTGTGTTTATATGACCAAGTGAATTGTGGGTGAAGCCGGCAGAGCTACTGATTACAAAGGCTTCTGTCCTGCAGAGTCTATTTTGCGAAAGCTAGACTCTGAGAAGAGGTCTTTCTCACTAGAAGATCAGAGCTTTATGGGCTGGAGACGTGTAATTGAAGAGCAGTTAAACTACAGGCCTTTGTGTGCTGAACTCCACCCACCTGTTTCTCACCCGTTTTCAGTGTTTCGGCAGAGGCATTCAGTTACAGCAATAGAATTCTTAAGACCACATTCCTCCTCATCAAACTCAATTGTCTGACACTATATTATCAAACAGATTTATTTGCGGGCATGTGCAAAAATAACCAGGAAAGAGCAGGAATAAATGTTGGCTAAGGCCTCTGTTAACATCAAACAGGCATGTGGTTGTCACAGTTAGGTGTTATGTAGTTGTTGGGATCAATATGCAGTAGTTGAGGTCAAGCCACAAAAAAGTGGCACACAACACTGTTTGAGAAATTTAAGAAATTAAGAAACATTTATTATCAGGTAATTTCTATAGACATCAAATTCATTCCCTATAAAGAAGACAATGATATTTTTTCCAGATTCTTGAGAATCTGCAGTATTGTTTAAAAATAGCAGTAAAAATGGCTGATCTCCAAGCACTAAAAACAAAACAACGACATAATGGACAAAAACCATTGTTTCGAAATCAGGCCAAATGGCATTTTTATTTAGTGCTTTTATGGGAGTGCAATTTTTAAAATTCCATCTCTGATTTAGACTGCCATGGACCGCTCCGAGAAAGAAAAAATGCCAAACTGCAAAAACATTAATGAAGTCAACATAATTCCCTGTCACAAAATCTCTTATCTGCCATTTAGCCTCATAAAGCTGGAAGCCAAGCCCAACAATAACATACTATTCTGAGCTTGACACTTGACACCTGTTGGCAACACCAACCCAATGTGTTTAAAAACAGGACCTGCCTTTGACTTAACAAACTTTGGCTAGCTACAAGTGCCAAATAAAGCCACTTCAATTAAAAATAGACAGTATTCCCTGCAAGGGAATATTTACCAAAAAACTAGGAAGAACAGCCTTCCTGTGTCCTTGCGTGAACAAGTGAAATAGGTTGTGGTTAAATTGATGACATAATGCCATTTAATATGATGGAAGAGTATGCAAATAATGGGAAAGGTTGGGTTACACAATTACCAAGGATTCAAGGTGTGGCAAACCACAATATTCTCCATTAAATATACTAAAACCTGTAGCTTATTCCTCAATGCAAACAGCTTCAAAATGTCAATGTTTCCAGTCAAGCCATATGGTTCACTAAGAGTTTAACTTGAATATTTGTTGTACCAAAGTACAGAAAACATGCTGTGTCACTCTCAAACAGAAATGCACAGAGTGTCAGCTGAGTACACAAATAGGCAAACAATAGGCGTAGCTCCACAAACAGAACACTCATGGAAAGCAGCACAGACTCAGCCCTGCCCCTGAAACAGAGGAGTTTGCATTCATTCATTCATTCATTCATTCATTCTTTCAAAAACAAACTGCTGCACCTGTCAGAGAAATCCTTTAGTTCTGTAAAGTGAGGGCTCTCCGGTGATACCAGAACAATCTGGACACACAGACCTGCAGGGCCTCGTGCGTTTATACACGTTCGAATTTGTGTGATGGTCATCTAATTTATTACCTGTTTCAGCTTAGCAAACAGTTCTCTGTTTGGGCTAATCTCTCCATACTTTTTCAATGACAAAAGTAATGAAAATGGATGCATACTGTTCCTTTTGAACATGCAAACATCTTTCCCACGGTACTGAATCCCCTGAGAATATGAGATTGACAGTTAAGTATGTAGACGGTTAAGTTCCTGGCCCCTGGGTTGGATACAGTAGACAACTGGATCTGTAGAGGAGGTGCAGGTAGGTTAAGCTTTTGTTTTGAGGAGGACAAATGATTAGACTAGTAACAAGCCTCTTTCCCAGTTCACCTCCAGCCTCAGCAGAGGTCAGGGTCCAGCTGCTCCCGCCCATTTCACTTTTACGCTCCTCGGCTATACAGACTAACACTGGCTTCATTTATCTTTAGGGATAACATTTCAGGACTGATATAGCTGCCCTTGTGTTAACAGATTGGTTACAGGAATTGAGCTGTTAAATGGCTGATTGCCAACAAAATAACTTGTTTAATAGGCAATGCACACAGAACAGGACAGACAAAATTATCTGCTACAGGGTAGTCTATCATTAGTCCCTTAACATTATTATTTTCCTATTTTCTATTTAACTGGTGACAACATAACAACAGGCTTTGAACTACAGTTCATCTAATCTAAGACAGTTGTTAATTCAGAAAACTGCCTAGAAAGATTATTAAATGAGGCATATTACATAATGATTTAAGGTCATCATTTATTTTTTATTCCAAATTATAATACAATGACTGCTTCTATGTAGCTAATCATTTTATGTGTGTAATTCAATGGCCATGTACACATTGCAGCTAAATACCATTGTCACTCCTCTTCTGAGTAAATAATCCCATTATGTACACAGAGTTCAGTTAACATGAACAAGAGCAAACTGCATTCAACAACCAAATTCAGCTTTATATAGTGTGAACAGAACTGTACTATACATCTGGAGTGAAATCTCTTGCAAAGACTTTTAGTGTGGCCATGGCCTCTTGACTTTACTAAGAAAATTATAGCCGAAGACATAAGTACTGATGTGCTGTAGTTAAAAAGACGACCTCAAGCTGTCTAGACAAACTGTGGTAAGTTACTATCATATACATGACAATACATGAGAATTCCACCCATTACTAATGGGTAATGGGGACGTGACAATGAGGAGCATTGTTAGCTCAACCATCAAGCTCTATTCATTTGGAACAACCCCCTTTACAATTAAAGCTCTCACGGCACTGGTGACCAATCAGAACGTCAGCTGTGGCTCAGCGGGGGTGTGTGGCTTTGGGGTATGAAAAAGGTATGAGATGCTGCACTACAACCCCCTTCCGGGAATTCTTTCTATATAAAGCGAAAGAGTTGACATCACTGGGACGACGCACTGCTCATATGTACTATATGGCTCCTTTTGTCCAAACTGCTGCTGATCTACTTCCTGTCTCGTGAGGCTGTGGTGGACAGTGGTGCCGGAAACTTCTGGAGGGGGGGTCACATAGCTTGTCTGTAACTGCCAAACAGCAACTGTTTGACCAAACAACAATAAATCCTTTCTGGAGGGGACAAATCTGACAAGCCCGCCATTTACAGGCATGCACACACAACCCCACCCTTCTACTCAGGACAAATGAGAACACTGACAAGCTATGGAGATGTGGGACGTGAACAAACAAGTGTGAGGGGAGAAGACAGACTGAAGGTAGCAGTATATACTACATAGATGTGTGCTAAAATAACAACCCCCTTGTCTACTACAGCTGCTAGCATCAATATCAAAAATGATTTCAAACCAACTTACTGAAATACCATGAAAACCATTTAGGAAGATACAGAGAATAACTGTGGTGTGACCTAACCATTCCTGGTGAATACATCAAGTCTTTATCATAAACATGACTGGCAATGCTTTCTCAGCAGACTATCAGGCTCAATGTTTGGGAAAGAGCCTGTTTCCCGGGTGGGAGCAGGGTCAGAGGTCACCTCAACAACTCAAAAGAGGACGTTGTCAAAGCCAGCTCCTAGGAGATTGGGACAGAGCCTCGAGCGCCCAACTGATTGAGTTGTTAACATTGGTAACAGGGCTTAGTGGAGAGCGTGAGGACAGGAAAAAAATAATGCTTTCGGCTTGGGGACCTAAAGTTTTGAAGAAGATTAACATAACAGTGCAAATTGTAAGGGTGGAGACAATAGCTACATTCCAACTCCACAGACCACATTCACACCAAAAGGACAAGACACGAAAAGACTAATTAATACTCATAGCCACTCATGTGGCTAAAATATTATATATAGTAAATTCTACAAATATACAAACATGTAACAAACACGTTATGTAAATATGGCAACATTCAAACATAAGGGAAAATCCTAAATAAAATATTTTTAAGTAAATTAGAGCTAAAATTCAATGCATTATTTAAAAATGTTAGGAAACTAGCTGTGACGTACTGACTCACGTTATATAATATTACACAAAAGAATGGTATCATCATAAATGCCAGGATCTAAGCAACCACACAAAATGAAAGAGGAAAACGCAAGGTTCACCCTTTGCCCCATGAGACATGCCCTGAGGCTGAGCACTTTAGACCGGCCAG
The DNA here is from genome assembly GCA_036877625.1 of Ambastaia sidthimunki. Lineage (NCBI taxonomy): Eukaryota > Metazoa > Chordata > Actinopteri > Cypriniformes > Botiidae > Ambastaia > Ambastaia sidthimunki. The sequence continues at coordinate 13,868 of JAZGTK010005142.1, forward strand.
AGGGTGTTTTTTACTTTGAGCTCAAAGGTCTTGTGTTACACCAGTGCAAAACTGCTGTCACAATGCTACGTCCTCCTTTTGTCTGCACACTATTGTGTAGCAGATATGCAAACAGGGAAAAACATCCTATTGTGAGTCATTCCAGATCACGGATAAACCTCAGCCTGTCAAAACATATCATGTACTTACATTCATAAGCTAGAACTTAAATATATGTTGCCTCTCACAGATAGTAATTTAGTAAGTACTAGTAATATTATAGTTAAGCAGTTAAGTTTTCTATCTCTGTTATTTTCCTTTAACCATATTAGACTTCCTTCATTTTTCTACAGTGTCAATTCACAACACCAGAGTACATTGTCAAAACTTTTAAACAACCTAAAGACTACAGCAGCACAGGGACGTGGCAACGTTTAAAGCAACACGTCAAATGTTCTGCCTCTGTCCAGCTTTTGGACGAACCCAGAGAACAGAACACAGAGAACCATCAATACAACAGCTGATCAAAGATCCTCAGCCTGTATTACATCAAAAGGCGGATCCTGACAGAGGTCTTTCAACTGCCTCTTTTCATCTATTTACACTTCAGCATCTGTGTCATAATCAAGATCAGAGATCGCGCAAAATCTTAATTTAATGAATTTAATGAAATCGTACATGTGTAACCCTTCACCAAACACATGCGCCGTCTTTTCTGACAGTATGTGCAGAACCACAGAAATACACCAAACGGAACATGTGTCCCCAACTCACATTACTTTACTTCAGTGCATGTAACCACAGCAAAGGCGACAGCCGGTTTCGTGGGATTTCAAAGGGGTTCTGGTGGTTTCCTGTAACCATCAGGCAAAATTAATCTGCTTTGAATACAACCCGTGCGAATCGAGATCAGACTCACTATTTTATTAAAATACAACAGTAGTGTAGTTTATTTCCTCAGATAACTATATAGACATCAATAAAATATATCAGCTCCAATCAGTTTGACCACTAAATCTTTAAAAACTATACTAGTTTAAACAAGTAGTTTAAGGATGATGTGTCAGGGGTATTTTTATAGTGAAATTGTCAAATCAAACAGATGTAGTAGAAAACAGTGATGCTAATGTAATGACTGTGAATTAAAACTGCTCACATGACTGACTGAACCCCCCACAGTCCTGAACTCCTGGGAAAATCATTTCATTCACAAAATCTACAACTTCATTTTACACGAACAGATTGGTGATTATCATACCACATTTATTTATATTTGTAGTTTTATATTAAGTTACACTGAAGTCAAAGTTTAAACCGCTACCGTCTGTTCCTCAGTGAAACGCCGCGCTAACCGCTCGTGTCAAAACAATATTTTCTCTCTGTCAAAACTTGCTTAATTCTCATAAACTTCCGTCTCTTACCTTGTCCCGGCCATTTCACCTCACATCGTACGGTCAAAACCACAAAAACGTGTAAAAAAGTGCGAGTAAAGATGGTAAAACAATCTCGGTGTCCGTCGGACGTCCTGCGCGAGAGATTCGCGATGAGCTGTGAGCGCGCGCGCGCCCGTTCTGCTGCTGCAGGGCTCGTGAGCCGGTTGGCGGGGTGTCTCGTGCGCACCCCTCCCCTCTCCACCCCCCACACACAGATACAGCCGCTCCTGTCCGACAAACCCGGAGTAAATGTGACTCCCAAAATAAGTTTTGTGCAGCAAAAAACGTGCCGTGGCGTTGCTTTACGGTGCGCGACAGGTGCAAGTGGATTTGAATTCACGTGTTTGAATATATAACGCGATCTATGGATTGGATTATTCGGAGAGCGCCGCCTGCTGGTGAATTGTCACATTCTTGTTTTGTTTAAAAAGTAAACGCTAGAAAGTCTGTCCGTAACACTGAAAAGCAAGAATTGTGTCCATCTATTTTTGTTGCCTTATTTGGGTTGGAAATTTGTGAGACTTTTATGAAAAGAGAACTATCTGCTTAGTCAAAACAGGTAATGCAATTTAGAATAAGTATAATGCATTAAAACTAATAGATGCTCAAACACATAAACAAATCAGACATGTACATTTGTTTTAAATAACAAATATATGTGAATATAAAAAATGAGTTTTCACAGGTATTTAACACTTTATTTACCAACTACTATAATTTCATTGTTTTCCAAATTTCAAGACAAAGGAAAACAAAAGGAACAAACTTGTTCATGATGACAACTACATAGATGAAATTTCATAACTATTTAACACATTATTACTCCAACACCATTTAGTATGTTACTCATAAGTGCATTCAAATAAACTTAAAACCTTTGTTAGACTGCAGGCACTCTCCTTTTATACACCGTTGACAGTCAAAAAGAGAAACTCCTGTATATTCAGACTGGTAAAAATGTTCTAATATTTACATTAATTGCACATACATTCAAAAACATACTATGCAGCATTCAGTTCCAAGCGTTAACTTACAGTAGCACCATGTTTCAAATGATACCAAACATAATCACATAGGTTGCAGATTTATCATAGCATACAAAATGAGCATCATGAGTTCAGAACATCTGATGGTTGTTTTTTCACTGTGAAAGTTAAAATATCTACAGCAGCAGAGAGATCTGACAGCTCTGCCTTAAGCACAGAATCACAGCTTTACATCACAGTCCCACAGAAATGACAACAGAGTAGTTTGTTTATTGAACACAGCATCAATGAAAAATACATAAAACACCATGTTGTGAGAAACAGGTTTTTATATTACTAATGATGAGTATTTGTCTTGTGATTGGCCTCAACCAAAAAATGTTAGATGCTTGGCCAGTGAGTGGCTCATAAAAACAGTCCATCAAAGTGTCCGTTATGGTAAAAACCATGATATTTGTCCAGAAGACTTTCATAAAAAGTTCACAAAATGTAGCGAATGGAAATACATGTTCTGAGTGTTACATTTACGACAGCTGATTTAGGAGAGAGCAAAAGAGATACGCTGACAGACTCCCTCTGAATGCACACTGTACTAGAAATGGCCGCGTGCCCGCTGTCCTCAGGTCAGTTCATCAGTTCACATTTCACACCTCTGTGCATCCTTCACGGTGAAGAGCGGATCCGAATCTAACCCACCCAGCCTTCCCAAATTTGGCCCCTGTGAACACACAAAACAAATTAGTTCTCTTAATGGGATTCCAAATGACAAGGAAAAAACCAAGGAAGGTTAAGTACAAAATAAGGACAAGGTAAAACTATGGCAGTGGGTCGCTTAGCAACAGTCTGTACTCTCTTAACACACTTTTTAGTGAAGGATGAAGGACTCGTGTCATGATGATGTCACTTGTGCTGGGAGAATGGGAGAAGGAATGGGAGAATGAGACAGCAGGCACATATACTGTATGGCTGAGGGAGAAGGGCTGCCTGGAACGAGTGGCAGTAACTGGCAGGCTGATATTAAACAGATGGTGTGTACCAACAAACTCACGTTGATTTGGAGGAGGCTTTCTTCATTTTTGGCCTCTTTCGACGATGAAGGGGCCTGAGGCACGAAGAGAGCGAACACGCATATGTCATCCCATGACAGCATAGACACACAAGCACGCATATAACAAAAACAAAATCTAATAATGAAATCTGAATAATGAAGTGTTAATAAATCATAAATCTCACACATAATGCAAGGTTGCATCAACATTGATGGATTATTTTGAACAGATTATATAACATATTAAATATGTTTATCATTTGTTCATTGCCACGATAATCAATTTTAATTTTTAGAGACAAAACAAGAATGAAGTCATACCTGTAATCGTAAAGAGAGTTTTTTTCTTTACCACCTTTAAAAGATAAGAACATTGAGTTATAGATTGTATGTTTTTATAAATATTGAAAGAAAATGCGACATTCATTCCGTGTAACTCATCGAGCAGCTGCCGTGACTCACCTGTCTCCTGATTGCACTCTTTGTGACCTTTGCAGCTGCGCAGTTTCATGAGCTGCTGATGCATGTGGTTGACTGCATCCCGATCGAGCGTGCTGACCGCATTCATCAGCTGCACACAGCAGATATCATCAGTGGAAATTACGCAGATCCCTGTGATAACTTCATGAAGCCATCTGCACAAATGACTCTTAAGAGTTAAAAATTAGGATCAAAATGCTTACAAAAGACCTACCTGATAAGGATCTGTGTTGAGATCAAAATACTCCAGGAAGCCAGTGGCAAACTCACAAAACAGGAAGTTGTGCGTCTCATTGATGGTTCTCAGACACCAATAGGTGTTATTATTAGCGCTTGTGCAAGCACAAAAGGGCCCCACTGAGAGCATGCAAGAGAAAAACACACAAGATATTACAGATTAAATTTTATAGTATTCTGTGAAAGGTGTTTTTTTTAGATTTATCAAAGTTCGTGTTTCAGATTAACACATTCACACACACACATCAGATTGTTTAATGTGATATGATCAAACTGGTCTCGGGTTGCTATGCCGTACTTGTCCAGAAGGGGGCGGTGTGCCAGTGCTGGTTGTCATGAGTAAAGCAGGTGAGGCCAGGCATGCTGCAAGTGTCATTATTTCGAAGTCGCTTAAGAAATTTTCTCAACTTCTTCCTGCGTTTCTGGTCTTTCATCAGCCACTGTTTCTTGTCTTTGGAGGTCTTTCTGTTCAGATTAAAAGAGATTAAAAGACATCTTCATGATCACATACTGATTGTTAAATTATGTTTAAATCCGTCATTAACGTGATTTCAATATATAATGAATAAAGACCTACTTGAGAGAATGTATCCGGCCTGATTTGAGTTTAAACAGATTTCTGTTCTGGTACTGGTACCTTGAAAGCAAATATTAAACAATTGTATTAATCATGTGGCAAAAATCAGGGTAATGTTTAAACAGATCACTGAAAGCATTGAAAAAAACTGATACTCACATATTTTGGTTACATTCACATTCTTTAGGTCGAACCTGCTTTAGATGACCTTTGACCTCTCTGAGGTTTTTGATTTTAGTCTGCAATGTCTCAATCTATTCACAGAGCAGAAAAGGGTTCATACCAAAATCTGTTACATCAATTCTATGCATATATTTTTAATGCAGTCCTTGAAGTTATATCTGCTTGGTTTTCATTGATGACAGCTTACAGTCTCAAAGATCTTACCTCATGCTCAATGTGTAGTTTGTGATCTTTCCATGCTTGTAGAGATTTGTACAGTCCACCATCACATCTGACTGTATCATTCATTAATATTGAGCATCTGAACAACAAGACAAATGATCCGGTTGTTTATTAACGTCACAAAGTAAATATTTCTCCCCAGCTAACAATTTTAGCTTGTAAGTTTTTAAAATGTTCCACTAACAACTTACGAATATTTTTTTGATATATGATATATAACTTAAAAAAAGTTTTACTAACGTAATTGCAAGAACATAATTTTGAGGGAACATTTAGAAAACATTAGCCAACATTCTGAGAACATTCCTTGTTAGCTGGGTACCTACTTACTGTAGGAAGTGTAAAGGGTGTATAATTTGTGTCATTGTTATTCTACAATACAACTATTGTTATTCTTTGCACCGTATGTTTGTTTGGTACCTGTAGGTGACTTTAAGAGCAGCGGGTGGTGTGAGACTGTTTGTGTCTGCTGGACCCATCCCACTAAACTCCTCATTCTCTCCATACACCGCCTGCTTTCTGCCTAGTATGAGTCTGGTGTTATTCAGGTAAAGAGGCTGGTAGCCCTTCTCCAGGTCCAGTGTGTAAACATCCGGGTAATACGGAGCCGAGCGGGCCCAGCGGTTCCGTGGCGAACTCTTCTTGGACTTCAAATCTGCAGCTGACCGTTACATTGTAATATTTTATGTTAGTTAATTATAGCTAATTACATACAGGACAAATTATTGCTTAAAGCTGCAATTAAATCACAATAATTTAACAATAAAGTTAAAAATAAACAAAAAGCAGTTATTGAGAAGTAAATAACAACACGATCATCTTACCCCAATTCGCAACAATAAGTTTATAATAATAATTTATAATTTGAGCAAATTATAAATTTGAGGAAATTGACAAAAACATTCGTCATGAAAAGTTTGTTTCAAGAAGAGGCGGGAGAGACGCAAAAGTTACGGAATGCAGATTTCAGACAAATATAACTTAATTTGATATTTTGGTACACGCATATATTCAACCACCAGATGGCGGCATTTGCACTCTTCTTCAAAAACAGATGGTTGCTTTTGCTCTTTTAGAGCTTGACTGTATTAAATCCACTTCGAGTCAAAAATGTTGTGACTCACTCTTTTTTGTGAGTGCCTTCTTCCTCTTGAGAGGCACAGGGGGATTACAGTCGCAGTGAGCTGACGTAGAGCTGACGCCATAGATCTGCGCGCTGCTGGAAGCCATCAGGCCGAGAGCACGAGGCGCGTAGAGACCGGCCATCCCCTTACACTTATACAACCTCGGCATACCGGTGCCATCCTCAATACACTGCCACTTCTGCACAGCGAAAGAGGCGGGGTTATAAACATAGATATAAAACCCTAGATGCTGCAGGAGATACTCAAGAGAACAGGCAGAGTGATGGTCAGCATTTACCTGCCCTGGTTGCTCACAGGGAGTCTGGTACTCGGCTCTTTGACACAGATCTCTGACCCGCTGGTACTTTGGCAGTGAGTTCTGTTCCACCTCTTTGCCATCTGCTAGCTTGTGCAGGGGCTTCCTGCATCAAAAAAGAGATCACATCAGGTTGCCACCCAAAAACAGCATCAAATACGACCCTATCTGCAGCACACAGATGTGTCCGATGTCAGGCCACCATCTGGTGTCTCTAATGGAGCCGCGGCTAATCAATTTCAGGGGTTAAAAATCTTTTTGGGAGAGATACAGTGTAAGAGTTTGTGATACAGGATTCAATTAAAAATGCATGGGCTCATCTGGCTGATCAAATGTACTCACCCCCTCTCTACCAGGAAAGAATCCCGCCACGCTTTCCGCTTCTTGTGGAAATGAAATCTAGTGAAACTTAAACACACATGAAGGAAAACAGTGAATTTTTTGGTCAATAAGGGCTGGTTGGGAATAGCTAACAGGAAACATTCTCAGAACGTTGGCTAGTGTTCTCTAAAAGTTCTCTTAAAGTTATCAATTCTTCTACTAATGTTTTTGCAGTAACATTAGTAGAATTAAAACATGACTAAATTAGTTAGTGGAACGTTCTAAAAATGATACAAAATTAAAAATGTTTTAACCAAGCAATAATGGTCTAAAAAAACTGAAATATGTTCCATTGCGAAATATATTTGAAACACATTGCGAAATATATTTGCAATGTTTTTATTAACTAATGGAAACGTTAAAACAATGTTTCTACAACTTAAAATTGTTAGCTGGTAAAATCTGTTTTTATCTATTTTCTATATATTTTATTCTATTTTTTGTTTTTATGTGACATCTTTGTTGTACTGCAGTACCTGTTGACTGGTTTTTCCGTTTCCAGTAGTTTGAGGATGGACTTTCCATCCATATCCTGAGGAATATCTACTCCAGCCATGTCAAGCAGTGTGGGAGCCAGGTCAATGTTCAGCACTACATGAGGATTACTGCAGGAGAGTTCACACTCAGTCATCAGTGTGTCATTTGTAGCTTTATATAAAATGATTCATGGTCATGAGCTTCTGACCATCATGTTGGACTCACATGGCACCTGCTTCCACATTGGGGCCTCTGAGATAAAACGGGATTCGGATGTCAAACTCATATGGCATTGATTTGCCCTTTACAAGTCCAAACTGGCCAATGTGATAGCCGTGATCGGACATGTAAATGATGTAGGTGCTGTCCAGCTCTCCAGTTTCCACCAACATGTTGTACACCTGAAAATAAACAGGAATCCACATATTTAAACATCTAGATTATAAACTCTTTTTTCTATTCATTTTTTCTGGAATTCCTTTGGAATTTCAGAGGTTTCTCTGCTGAAAAGACCACCATAGTTGGTCACAAGCTTATGTTGTGTTTTGGATTACTGGTTTCTAGCATGGGATGCTGGTGTCCCATCAGACATCTTAACTAGCTTAACCAGCAAGAACACCTCAGTCCTACCGGCTTAGTGTAACTGGTGAAAACCAGTAAACCAGCAAGACCATCACCAACCACTATTCTAAATAAAAGTGGCCCAGCATGGAATTTAAGTTGATTTATTCAGCAGGAAAGATAAACAAAAAAGGCATGTCAAATCAAACATGAAAGGAATAATATACTTTCTGCTCCGGAAAAACATCCAAATACACATCAGTCTACAAATATATGTGCTATCAAGTCTTGTGAGGACCATGATCTGACCTTCTCAACACTGTCGTCCACCGACAGCAGGGTCTGCAGCCTCCTTCTCTGTAACATGTTGGTGAACTGCATGTGTACAGGTTTCATGGGACCCGTGTAACGCAGAATCCAGTGTTTGTCTGGGTTGGGGGCATGATTGTAACTTGGTGTTCTGCATGGGAAATTTCAAATAACAAATCGTAAAAATGTGTTTCTGTGCCATTGGAGGAAATGACAAAACTGTACTACGATTTACAGTCCCCGAAGAACGTAACATTATTGCCAAAGCAGAATTTAGAATCACAGACCTAGTTTTTGTGCATAACCTTGAGCATACGAGTGTCTACAGCAATTGGCGAAAGGAAAAGCTTTGTGTGTAATGCTTTGTGTGCCGCTTCACGGTGCTGAATAACATTTCAGTGAAGTTTCATTGTGTTGCTGATTGAAAATGTCATTGTTACAAGGAATTGTGCATTGTGCAGGTTTCTGAAGTACTATTTCATATTATAATAAGCCACTGCATTGTCATCTTCTGTTTTTCTGTTGTTTATAAAACTCATGGGATCAATCTGCATAATGTTGCATTGCACATGCCATCTGCAGTCTTTTACAATAACAACAAACAACGAAAATGATAGTTTCAAAATAATAATATTAATAATGAAATAACGATGAACGTGGGACTGGGAATATGTTTGACAAATGAGTATAATTTAGAAGTGAACAAAATAAGGGGAGAAAGTTGCAGAGTAATCAAATATAAACCACAAAGCAAACAGTAACAGAAACAGCACATGCACTGCCAACGGTCTTTACACATCTGATGGGACCTGT
>JAZGTK010005143.1:0-22992 GCA_036877625.1 Ambastaia sidthimunki
TCATCCCGTTGCTTATCCACCACCTCCTTCAGCTTAAGCATCACCTCTCTCTCCTGACGCTGTGTGCGGTCTAGAGAAAAGATGGAGACACAAATGTACTGACACTCTTTAAAACAATAGCAGCAATTCAATTTCCTGCACGAAAGATGGAGATTTTATCTCATCTGATACTACATTCATGTGTAATCACATCACAAATTTATGTATAACAATACAAATATTGCAATCACATATCCTCACATCTCCACTTAGAAAATTCCAATAATGATCCAATTCAGTATAATCCCAATATTCCAATAATCTGACACTTCCCATCAAACCATAAGGAACAAAAAAATATAAAAAGCTGATCATTTTGGTTTTATCTCATTCAGACTCACAGCAGTATATCGATAGTAATTACTTTGTTGTTAATGTGATATCACAATTCTACAATGTCCTTTTTACCTTCTTTCGAGTGTGTGCACTGCAGGCGAGTCAGAAGTTCCTGGTTCTCGTCCCTGAGCAGCTGCACCTGAGCCTGCAGCCCATCTACAGTCTGTTTCAGCTTCTGCTCCTTCTGATGCAAGTCCTGACAAGACAGTATCATCACAACAATCACAACAACAAATCACAACAACAAATCACAGGCAAACACAGGCCAACTTCAGTCATTCATATAATAAGAGTAACAAGGTGCCCTTGTACTTTCTACTTTCACAAACAGACAACAGGCAAGTCTGAGTTTAGGCCTAAACTATTTCTATGGAGGGAACATTGTGTTCTTTAAATGACATTGATAACTGAGGGGCAAACCGGAAGTGACCCCTCCCCCCCAGATTCGAATCAACGAGTCACGATTCGAATCGACAGTCCGATTAACTCGATTAAAAGCTTTATCTTAACATTACAACGCATAAACATAGATTTTTACTTTAAACACCACAGTATTTAATAACAAAAATATGCTTATTTAAATATGCGGATATGTTGGAATAGTAGTGTTATATGAAGTATATATTTAATAGGCTTAATAAATAAGGCTACAATATAGCATGACATTTAATTTAATACGAGTTTCACGCTTCTGTGTGCGACGATTCGCTCGTCTTTACACAGAAACCCCGTTGACATGTCGACCATGTTGTCGTGCTCATACTCGACTCTCGTTTCCCTCCTCGCAATCCTTCACATGTCGCTTCTTCTTCTGCTGTACGTGTAGCGTCTCAAAGGTCTTCAGCAGTTCCTCCTCTTTACACTTATGAGCCTGATTCCTCGCCGCGAAACTTTCCAGAAGCTCCAGGACCTTCACGATGCGAGACACCAAACCCTCCACGCTGTCTTTTCCGTAGCTGTCGATAAGTTTCTCCACTTCTGATCCCACCACTTTAGCGATCTCGTACACGTCGTCCACCGTCATGGACGAGAAGGTCTTCTCGAAGCATGAATGTGTCCTGCTAGTGTCGTTTTCATTGTGGTCGACGCAAGCCTCCATACTGCACTTCGAATAAGTCGCATTCAAAAGCGACAATCGAAAGTGAGCTATAACTATGTCCCTTCAACCCAAATGCAGTTTATTCTTTCGTTTCGCTTTGAAAAAACGCGTGCATTTCCCCTCCAGGTTGTTCAGTAAGGACATGCAGAAGTAAGACGCGTAATTTCAGCTTTTGTTAGTACGCATCGACGACCAGCAGCGAGTTATAAAGCTGACATGTCTGCTGAGAGCTAAGCTTCGCATGTCCTGACTCGAAGATCTGTTGTCTACACCCACAACACCAAAATGCCACGGAATTATGCTTGTTTGCATAATGTTCTTTTATAGAAAATAGCCGAACAGAAGTAGGTCTGTAACAGCCCACAATGCTTGTTTGCCATGGCTGTCCCCTCCTTTCCTGACCAATGCAACCCGAGAGCTTTAAATGCAGCACGTGTCCATGGTTGAGCTGCTCAGTGGACCGGAACATATGCGTGCAGATGCACTTTGCTGTGAAGGAATACAGTGTCCTTATTCCTTACAGCAGCCACTGTTTTGTCCTTTTTAATAACATCTGTGTTTTATTTCAGGCACCCAACAAAAATGACAATGAGATGAAGCGTATTCTTATAAAAGTTGTAACCTTTATTTAATCCCAAACTACAGTGTACATAACAGAGGCACAACATAGCTACAGGACAGAGACAAATTACTCCAGATTTATAAAACACAATGTACTACAAAGGATTATGATAAGAGGTTCAGATATTTGTAGATCAGAATAGTTTAGGCGCACATCTTACAAAGTTTTTAGCAATATGAAATCAACTCAATACCAGGCAAGTACAATAAAGCAATAAACTTAAGGTTGACATGCTCAGACTTTCTAATCATTTACATTACTGCAAACTGTATGGAGTCTTGATGAAGGAACACAAAAGCTTTGCTTTAGCCCATCAGGTGTTTGTTCAATATACAGTCTTAGTCTGTGGTATTATGCATACATATCCTCACGGTCAGCATTGTAGATTTCACCCTCCTGCAGGGAAGCGAAGTTGAGGAAGTGAGATGGTCTGTGAACTTCATGATAGAACTCTTTCGGGTTGGCCAGCTGTAGATCATACTTCATGTTGGGATCATGACGTACACCTAAAATGAAAGTGGGAGGGGTTAGCACACTGCCAAACATGCAGTCATCCAATAGTTTTCCACAAGGTTACACCCAATGAATAAATCATTTCAAAAGCATCGTTAACTTGAATAATTAAGGCTGTGCCTACCCATAAAGTTATAGTTCCAGGAAACTTGACCAGGAACCATGAAGAAGCCCAAGAAACGATCAGACAGGAGCATCTGGACTCTCTCATAGTGAGAGGGTAGGTAACCCTTGGGGTTATTTCCCTTATCTGTGTTTTGTCTGCCCCACTCGTATCCACTAGGTGTCAGCTTGTAGGCAGTTAGAGTGCAGGAACCAGGTGTGAAACTAGACAAACAAAATCAAATATTTTTTCAAATCAAATAAATAAACTTTTTCAAACACCTTGTTGATAAGATGTGATATTTTACCTGCAAGTAATAATGATGGTTTTCTCCCCGTCCCAGGATGGGTTGTCAGCCATGACCTTTGCATGGGTGGTGACATCCTGAGGGGAGAGCTGGGGCGATTCATTGGGTTGTGTATGAATCCACCCAAGTGGCTCCATTTCCTAAACAAGACCAAGATGGCAAACAAACTGATTATGACTAAGATGATGAAGACTGTTGACATAAATCTGTAACACAAGCTCTGGGATTGTTTATTAAATTCGTTGAACACTGACCTTCAAGTACTCGTGTTGTGGCAGCTGGTTGGGGAGGTGAACGGTCTGATGTGTACCCCACTGTGGCACCATCACTATGCAGCGAATCTCCTTCACCTGAGGGTTATCTGGAGGACTGGTTCCATACAGATACCCTGCAATCTACAGCCCAAAGGGAAAAAAATTAGAACTGCTTCAGATTCTTCAGTCATCCATAAAAAACATTAATCAATCAAGTTTAAAAAGTAAAATCTGACCTGAGCACGCAAATCTGAAATACAGATGAACTTCTTCAGAACGTTCTTGGGGAGGATGTAAGTGTAGCCAGTCTCTTTGATGTCATCCGATGACACATAGATGTGGTTGGTACGTAAGTGCAAATTGGCAGCAGAGATGGCCCTGTGAAATTAAACAGTTTAACCAGAGTGTCCAACTAAAGCTACTAACTATAAACACTTCAGCAAGATTAAAGGATATATGTAGGAATTCTGGACAGCCATTCATACCTAACTCTCCATTCAGTTTTGGAGGAGAATGTTTGTGTCTCATAGTTGCTGGTTGTGGAGGTGATGATCTCATCCCCGTGTTTGTTGACTGTGCGAGTCTGTGTGGCCGTGAGCTGAGACTGCTCCTTGGTCTGCTTCTCAATTTCAGCAATCTGCTGTCTCTGCTGTGAAGGAGCAGAGATCTCCATACCCAGGATGATGTCCCTGATCTCAGACTGAGTCAAAGATGCCACATTCACACTGTGAAGGAAACCAAATTCTGAATTTAGGGAGAAGTTAAAGTATGTCCTAAGCAGACATGTAACATTCATATCTTCAATACAAGTTCTTAAAGTCTGCACTCACTTGTTTTTCTTGCCATAGTCAGCCAGGATGAGATCTTTGAGCTGCACCTCTACTTTGATCCACTCCTCATCAGTCAGAGTGGGCCAGATGTGGTGGGGTTCGGTGATGGTGGTCTTGTCAGGCTTCAGGATAACTTTGGCACGGTCGTTGTTCACGTGAAGTGCTCTCAGGATTAGGATCAAACGGGAGAATGCCTAGAAAAAGGAAAATGTTAGTTTAAGACTTCACAGTAACGGTTCTCAGAAGCTTCTACCAGATTTAATCTGACGGAAAGAAACTAATAAGCAGCATTTACAGTGTAAGAGGAGATCGTCTTGAGCCAGTCATCATACAGATTGAACAGAACCATCTGAGGTTCTGTGGCTTTCAGAATGAGGTCCCCAAACTTCTCCACCTTCAGACAGGCCTGGAACGGCAGCTGTAGCTCAGAGCCCTTGATTACGATGTTGGGGAAGTCCAGCAAGTGTACCTGAAGAACAGAACAACTGTTAACCTACTAGTTAACACTAGTTGTCAGAACATGCAAGTAACCAATAATAGGCAAAAAGTAACGGTTTAATACATTGTTAAATGCACAATGTTAGTGGGTGTTTCTAACCTCAAGTGGATCCAACATGCCCTTCCTGGTCACAATAATCTGCTTGGGCTGCTCTTCAACAGGCAGCGAACGAATAAGAGCAGCCACTTCTTCAGCAGTCTTCCACTTAGCCAGCTACAGAAACACACACAAAAAACATATAACACATATATAACATATATAACACAGGAAAACCACAAATCATTTGTGTTACTACTTTGCATATGCAATTATATGGTGACAAAAAAAATTACAAGACAGTTTTAGACCAACCTGTCCAAGACGCTTTTGTCCTGCCCACACAGATGTGTGAATTATCTTAAGGAAAAGCTGTCCAGTTCTGGGGTTGAAGATGAAAATGGCTCCGTTGATTGGTTTCGTGGTCAAGTTGCCTTCAAAGGTCTATAACAGGTATAGGAAATTAACCTTAATAAACATCAAACCAAGTTAGGAGATTAACATCTAAATTGATAAAGCAATGCTGAATTCACATGCCTTGTGGATGGTGACTCTGTACACATTTGTGTCATCCACAAACCAGATGATCTGGTTGGAGAAGAGCTCTCCGTAGTTCTGGGAGGACAAGTAGGGCTCAGTGGGCTCTGAAGAGTAGAGCTGCAGACCCTTGCGGATACGCTCTCTCAGCACATACAGAGCCGGGTTGGCCTTCATGATCTTCGCCATGGCCTGCTGGATCAGAGGCTTTGCACCAGGGAACCAATTTCCATAAGCACTGCAATGAGGGTAACAAATCATAAATACTTAAGAATGGGTATGGGAATTTTAAGTTTCACATTGATTATGATTGTGATCTTCACTGTACAGGACTAAGCTGTTTAGGTAAACAATCACCTTCACAGCATGATGAAACACTGACCTGTGCAGGTTGTATGCCAAATCAATGGCGATCAGGACCCCGGTGGGTGATGGGTAGATACTCATGTTGTCTGTGGTGTAATCCAGGAATTTGGCCCTGGCGTATCTCTCAATGTCATGGGAGTCATAATCACCCCATCTGAGTTGAATATCAATCCAGTACTTCTGTGTAGTGGTGCTGTCCATAACATCCCTATAACAAACACAATAGCCCATTTATCATCACACAACATGATTCAAACATTTTCTATGGTTATAGTCTGGGATTACGTGTAGACAGTGTGTGACTGAGTATTAATGTTCATATTTTTTCTGATATCCTCCAGAGATTAATGCTTTCAGTAAGGTCCATCAAACATACTTGGAATCTGCCAGGAGTGAAGGACGCGAAACGTTCCACTTGTAGGAGGCAAACAAAAGAATGTCAGCACAGGAGGAATTCATCTTGTACGACTTTCTGGGGTGGATGGTCTCTTTCTGGACTGTCTCTATCTCCAGAGCATCCAGCTCTTGGTCAAACACCTACACAAAGCAAACAGACACTTACTGATAGCACCATTCAACAACTCTGAATGACTCAATTGACTCACAGTAATGCTTCAGTTTGGAAACAACTGTGCGGTGCCAATTTCTCTGTGCGGTGCTTCCTTCTCTGAATAATAGAAGGATATATTCTTACCTGACAGAGATCCATGACAACGCTCTCGTGAATCTTTTGCCACAAGTGAGCTCTAAAGATCTGGATCAGAGAGATCTTGAGGGTTGGAATTTTACCATGCATGAAGATTCCAGTGAGATCTAGCTGCACTTGGAAACCCACATATACCTAAAAAGACATTTGACAGAGTATTAGTAAACACTGGATTTAATTACCGTCTAAATACAACTGCATCAGGCAGACATACATTGGCTCTGTTGATTGTAGGTGACCACCATAGAGTAAATCGTCGGTTAGGAATCTGGTTCAGACCAGATCTCTGAGCATTGGTGAGTTTCTTCCATTTCATGGACTCCTCAAAACCACTGGCCTTCTCCCTAAAGAAAAAGGTAAGAAAATCAATAAGAGCTTTAATTTGAATCGAATGTTTAATACATAAAGGTAATCAGGTCTGTTAAGTAAGACTTTAGTAGACAGATGAACAATGAAGACAGGTGATTTACCAGAAGAGACCCTCCCAGGTGGGGAAATAGGTTCCCTTGAACAGAGTGTGTTCCAGAATTCCCTCCACTCCTCCAAGTGCCTGAATCATGTCTGTACGGTAGTTGTTCAGGTTCCACAGTTTCCCATCATGCCTTTGGTGAGTCCACCAGAAAGGATTTTGCTTCAACACCTAAAAACACATTTAAACCTTTTAAATACAATGCAAATAAATCTTTAAAAAAAAGCTATTGTGTTGCATTTACATGTGAAGATTAGTAAGGAGCGCTCTTTACCTGGTACTGCTTAAAGTCTGTTCTGACTCTCCAGCCCTTGTCATACGCCAGAGTGTGTCTGTCCTTCTGGAAGAGGGTGTTGATACGAGGAATGCCTCTGTCCCAAGAGTCCTCCAAATCCTCCAGCGTCAAACGCCTGTGTGATATCAAATATGTAGATATATTTATTAAGACTGAAAATATTAACATCATCAGGATTTGAGTTTAAGGACAGTACCTGTTTTGGGCAATGGCCTCTTGTCGTTTCAGTGCATATTCAGCCCAAACTCTCTGAGAGTCAATGAACTCGCTCTCCCATGGTTGGATGTAACGGTACAAATTTGGAATCAACTGATCTTCCTCATGACTCATTCCAGAGCGGAAATGAGTGATGCCCACGTCAGTCTGTTTGGACCATCTAAGTGGAAAGAGAGGATCTTTAATTCACATTCACATATTCAAGCAATTTAATTACACAACTGTATTATATTTTCATGATGCATTGGAAGTTCAAGCAGTTACTTGCCTCAGGTCAGACTGTGGAATCAGCACATGTCCCATTGAAAGCATTCCCAGTCCACCCAATTCTTTAGGGGTGTAAAACACCACAGGGGGGAAACGACTGGGCATTTTGGAGTTCAGGCCAATTTTGATACGGGTTTGGATCTTATTCTCGCACTTCACCAGAAGGTCCAAAAGCTCCTGAGTATTGACCACAGCTTCACGGAAGTAGGTCATCAGACCAATCAGAGCAGTGTTCCACTTGTTCACAATCTGAGAGGAGAAACATCATGTAAAACTATGCAAAATTGAATTAAGATGAACTACTCCTTGAACAAATCAGCTGAAAATTCCAGAATGGACTGATCCACATACTTTAGTAGATGATATCTGTAATCATACCTTGGTAAAGGTGGTGGACCCAGAGGCCATCAGAATCTGTCGCACTCTGTTGTGGAACCTCTGCATGGACTCATCATCTACACGCAGAAAACACTGTGCTGTCCTCTCCTTTGTTACCTAAAAATACAAACACACTTTTCGATTGATCACTCTAAACTGAAAAATCTGGTGACAAAAATAACTAATGTTTATAGTCCTAACTACCTCATTCTGCAAATTCCAGACACCATCTTTGTGTGTAAACTCCTCATAGCTGGTGCGGCACTTGGGCAAGATGCGACACTCGAAGCCACACATGTTGAAGAGCAGGTTAGGGTTGTCTTTGCTGTAAACGGACACAAAACTGTTCTCCCACTGAACTGTGGTAACAGAACGAGGAAGACGGTTCTTGATGTCCCAGAACACAGCACGGCCCCTGAGAGACAATCACACCACATAGATTTTTAGATTAGATTAGACACCATTTAAAGTTTAACATGATTCATAAGAAGAATTAGTAGAACAAATATCCAAAATGCTTACAGATTCACATCATGTTTCATCAGCCTCATTCTAGCATCTCGAGGCCAGCATTTCTTATTGTTGTAACCCACAATGTTTTCATTGTTGGGGTCAGGGTGTTCAGTCAGGTACCTCTGGATCAGATCTCTTGCCTCATCTGCAGAGAACCTGTGAATACAAGGAAACCAAAAGATAAACAAAAACGTGTTGCTAACATGTTTCTGCATGATGCTAACAAGTTTCAACATTGCCCAATAGGACACAATAGACTTTCTTAATCTTCACTTCTGACCTGAAAAAGATGTGAATGCGGTCGATGTATCTGCAGTAAAGGCGAATGGGATGGGCGCTCTCAGTGACCGTGTCCTGGAAGCTGAGGAAGTCATTGGGCATCTGAGGAGGTCCAGCCATCTCACTGGCTCTGTGCAGGCCCAGCACCAGCAGGTCCATGACCAGCCCATAATACTGCACGATGAAAGAGGCAAACTGCAGCCCGCGGATGATACCGTAAGAGTTAGTGTGGTTCATGTCCTATAAAGACAAAGAGCAGCACACTGAATCAAAGAGAGTAATTAAATACTAATTTAAGTAATTAAATAATTAGCAAGACAGAATCATTTAAGTTTTATGAATGCACAGAGAGAAATGTACAAACATCATAAACATATGTCTAAGCAGACCTTATAGTTGATGACAACGTTGTTTTTGGCCGTCATGTAATCAGCAATGTTGTGATCCACAATGAGACGCAGAAGCCTGTTCAGTAGCGTCAGGTCAATCTTCTCGTACATCTTTTCATAGCGAGACTCCAGCATGACGTTACACTCGCCCTCTGCTGTCTCCCACACATCCTGCAGGTTGTTGATCCCTTTAAAGAACAACAAACAAATCACTTTCAAAAAATTCTAAAGACACATTACCAACCAGTGAAGGCTCTTGCTGATCATTCTGACCAGTTTTTCTAACACACAGATAAATCAGCACTAACACAGTTGACTAGTGCACCAAACAGACAGAAGAGAAACAAAAAGGGCAATTGTTTTGTTTTAAATGAAAGTGAAGACGTCTGCAAATTCCTTTAATCTTTTAAGAGTTCTTAATAAAATTTTCCAGTCTTTTATTTGTAACCTTTTTAATATCAGCCAGTGAAAGACAGACAAAGTTCCCCACTCACCTTGGCACCATTTGTATACCAGTAGTGGAGGAGGCTCTGTGTCAGCGGGTTTGATCCAGGGTGGGAAAAGTCTGCGCTTATCTGCTTCATACCACAGGTACTGATCCAAGTAGGCGTCTGTGATCTTCTCCAGAGGTTCAACGTCATAAACCGGTACCAGGTGACTGTAAAGGTCCATGAACTCAATGCCCACCTACAAATGAAAGCACTACTTTAGATGCAAGCTAGGATCAGAAGCAGTCTAAAAGGGGGCTTGGGGTTAATGAAGTGCACTGGAACATAGCATGCACACTAACCTCTTTGAAGGCTCTCTGAGTGAGAAGGTGACGTTTGATTCTGGACAGAGCCTCGTGAGGATTGTCATAGGCCTGCTCAATCAGACCCAACTCCTCACGCTGTGATTGGTTCAGCCTTGACTTCACGCTAAATAGAACAAGCAAAAAAAAGTTAGACCAGATGAACAGACTTAAACTTTGGGATTATAGTGATGGGGGTTGGTCTGACCTGTAAGCTTCTTTGAGCCTCTCCAGAGCCAGAATAAGCAGCTTGGTGTCGTGTTTATATGACAGAGGAGGGAAGGGGATTGGGGAAAATCGTCGACTCTCCAGCCAGTGCACTGTGGTGGTGTAGATGGCCACAGCCTCCTCAGCTGTGATGTAGGGTCCATCCTACAAAGACAGAAAGACACTTTTCATTGTGCTCTTCTATGGAAACATTAACCCAATCAAAGAAACTAAAACTTAAGTTCCTTAAAAATGTACCTTCAAGTAATTGTGCTGCCTCTCTTGCTCAGCCTTTAGGTAGAGTCGAGTAAGACGTCCCAGGTTCTTCTTGCACACCGTCTTATCCACAGTGGCTCCTCGCCTGATTCTCTCACGGTTGTAGTGAGCTGTGTTAGTCCACCAGTCTGCTTTGGCCTTTACATAGCGAAGTATCATGTTCTCGATTGGGGTTGGAAGTCCTGGAACCTGAAACAAGTCACATAAGAGTCCACATTTGACAATATTTCAACAATCAGACACATACTTGAAATACATCACTATAGAACGTTGATAAATAACACTATATGAAATACATATGTACCTTCCAAGGGATGTTGGCCTTCCAGCACCTCCATGACTCACTGAGATGCTGCAGGATGGTTCTGGCCTTGTTCTGCTTGATGCCCTCAGGCATCATGTCCAGGATGTCGTGCATCACAGCGGCTCTCAGTTCCAGGTCAAAGTGCGATTCCACGCGCTGTTTGGTCACTGTCTTGGCAACACCCTTGGAGTGTCGACCTATGTGACATTAAACTGTTACTACATGCCACCTATGAGCTACCACTTTATCTATTTAAACAGAACATTTTGCATGTGAAGCAAGCCATGTTTTACCCTCAAACTGCCTGGCCAGAAGGTTGCCAAGCCATCTCTCCAGAAGAGGAGTGATGCCTCTCATGAAGAACAGCCAGACTCTCCATCCTGGTGCCCAGAACCCACAGCCTGGACCTTTTCCAACAGGGCCCTGTGAATAGGAAAAGCCACCTTAGATACAAGGTATAACACCAACTGTAACATAGTAAAACACAACAATGACCCACTACAGTGTGGTGTGTTGGAGGGCATTGGATGTTACTCACTGTGTTGAACCGGTAGTAGATAAGATGCTTTAGATCTTTGCACATTCTGATCTGCCTCATCAGCTTGTACTTGTAGCGGTACATGCCGGTCAGCTGACCCACATGGGCAAAAATGTACTGCAGCCCATCAGCCAACTACAGCACAAATAAAAGACAGACAGCTTTAGAAAGAAAAGATCGAGACACTGCTTCTGATTATCTTCACACCTTGCGCAGAACTCATACTGTACACATTACACACATACCTGGAAAGCATCAACGTTTCCGAGCCTGTACTGCACGTGACTGTCCACCACAAGCTTGCTCAAACGAAGAACCTCACGGCACAAATGGAACGCGTTCCCGAATCTGGACTTTTTACGTTCTTTTGTCGTGAGGGTCTTGACAGGCTTCAAGTTAAAGTTGTAATCCAAGTGCAGGTAGTTGAGGTTCTTTCTGTGAATCAGCAGGTTCAACATGTTGTAGCCCTGCCGACACACCTGGAGGCCAACTTCCACCCAGTCCAGCTTTGTAGACTGAAAGAATTTGGTAGACTTGAAAGAGCGGAACAGGTATCTGCAAGAAAGTGAGCATATAGTTGTTAAAATGCAACACTAAAATCTACATAGCTGCTCAACTTGTCATCCATGTCATTGCTCACCTCTTTTTCTGTGCTTTAGGTGGTCTGTGCTTCAAAGCATTCAGCACGTAGTATTTCAGAAGCTTCTGGTAAGACACTCGCACCTTCACAGGTTGGCCTGCAGGACAATGCTCACGGTACCTGAAGTAAAAAACAACATCCCTCTATTTACACATTGCAAACTTGTTGTTCATTCTTCCAAAACTCAAAAACACACCTCACAGAGGACTAAAACAAACATTTTCTACACTAACCAGTTTTTGATGAGAGGAACATCAATTGCTCGTCTGGATCTTCCTGATCTCAGGTTAAATGGACGAGGCGCCCACAACAACGCAATTCCATTGGCCGTGTTGTCAGAGTAGAGGGGCGTCTCCTTCAGGAATGGCTCAACAAAATCGGGCAGTTCAAACTCCTCATCATCATCTGGCAATGGCTCTTGGCTCTGGGAGAAAATGCGCAAGCCATTCAATTAGTATGTTTGGAACAGAATCCTAAAGATGGACAATATAAGATAAAGTGGCTATAAGACGATTCATACTAACTTTGACTGAGTGCCTGTGAGAAATGGGGTTGATCAGAGGGTCAAAGTAGAAAGCAGGCAGATCAGGATCCTCAGTTTTGATAAACACCACATTGGGTGTGTGGTACCTACATAGTGATCACAAATCCGTGGTTTAGCACAAGAAACAACTCTGCACAATGATAAACTTTGAGCGTGATGTTTCATACCAGGTGAGGTGCACGTGATGCGGCAAGTTGTTGTACAGGTAGGGGAAGGCAATTTTGTACTCTGTTCTGATTGGCTGCCTGATGATGATCTTGTTAATGTCATTGAACTCATTCCAATCTTCGTCCCTGTGAACAAATAACCCAAGTTAAACATCTGGGGTACCGCAAAGGAAACAACTTAGTGTGTTCTTATAAAAGTGTGCTTCACGATGCCATAGAAGAACCACAGAGATGCCATAAAGAACCTTTAACATCCACAGAACCTTTCTGTTTCACTAGATTATTTGTGATGGAAAAAAGATAAAGGTAAGAAAAAAATGGCCTTTTAAAGATCCTGTCACTGAAACATTCTTTGGGGAACCAAAAATGTTTCTTCCATGGCATCCCAGTTAAGAACCTTTTAAGAACCTTTTTTTTTTTGTATGGTACAGTATAAATCAGACGGTACATACTGGAGGTTGATGTCTCTAACAAGGGGCTCAAACTTGGGCCCTCCAGGGATGGCCATGTTCAAAGCTTTAGAGGTGAAGAAAGCCTTCAAGTCAAACAAGTAGAAGTAGTTGTCATCGACCAGATCTGTCAGCAGCTGATTGGCCAATCGATACAGAGTGGACATCATCGGCAAAGTAAACTGCCAACGTCTGTATGTGGTCCCGTTTACATATCTGTGAAAAAAAAACGATAAATCATAAGCAAAGGGAGAAACAATGAAACCACAATGTTGTACTGTCACCAAGACTCACTTGGTGGTATCTTTCAGGGGCTGATGCTCATAGAACCAATCAGTAACAGAAGAGTCCTCCTCAGGGTCCAACTCCATCTGGATTGCTTCTAGAGGCTCCACATCCAGAATGTTGTCTGCATAATCCAGAGGAGGTTCTTCATCATCAAATGGAGGGAAACGCATGCGTTTGAAGTGCCGCCTGTCTCTCTTCTCACGACGCATCATGATCCACATTGCGCTGGAGAAAAACACAATTATTCAAACCTCTGGTCTGAACATACTGAGGTAGGGGCATGATACGCATTACATTATAATAATTCACCTACCCCCACTGAGCAATGTACACCGGCTCTATAATCCACGGGATTTCATTTACAAAGGAAATGGCCCCTGTAATGTGGTAAAGCACTGGAACATCTCTGATCTGCTCCCATGGCATGGGCATGTTCTCCAGTAGCTTCAGCACAGCATGGGGCATGTATTTCAGAGCCCTGCAGAACATAAACACATTTAGATATTTATATAACATTAATAGAAAGCAAATAGAAATACCTGGGTAATATAAATTGCTGGCTTACCCGAGGTAGACTCTCTTGTCATGACGAAATTTCCTGTTTGTCATGTCACCATGATCCCTGATGATTTTGCGAACATGCTCAGGAGGCATGTCCTCTTTCTGGGTGTCCACAAAGCCAAATTTCCTCTTTTCCGAGTAGCGCTTTGCCTGCAGCTGCTGCCATTTCCGAGCTACAAGAGAGGGGCATCGTTACACAAACAAAACAAATATAGCCCTAATCATGGACCAATGAAGGGGCACAATGCAATGAAACACACCTTTCTCCTGCAGTTTCTCCTCAGTCATGTAATCTGGTGTAGGAGCAGAAGCAGGAGGTGGTGGAGGAACACCTGGAGGCATCGTTCCAGGAACACCTCTGTAAGGGAACGCAGCTGCCATGGCAGCGTCTACTTAAGAGAAAAGAAAAAATGCACAAATATAAAGGAGGTCAAAAAGCAAACATGCCCATACAAAACCGTTTAATACAAAAATCCTATTGATGTGCGCAAAGAGGCGGCCTTAATGTACAGACAAACCTAACTTTATTTAAAACTACCTAAAAACTGCAAATAAAGTAAGACAACTAAATATCAAGGACAAAAGTAACACAATTAATGTTTGTCAAAGCCAAAAAAAAAGTAACTTGCATTACAAAATAAAGACACTTAACTAATATGCAACAACGTCTACATTTAGACTACATCTAACAGGACTACAACAATGTCTAACTTCCCTATGGCGCCCAATATGTTTCCCTTTGCACAGAATCTAGCCTTTCATAAAAATCCACAAGGTTTACTACTTAAATTACCGTAAAATACACTTTTGGATAACTGCAGCCCAACTATACAAATAACTGCGAACCTTGTGTTGTAAAACGGTGTGCTTTTTACAGCCCCAACAATGCACGTAGCGTGTTAGCTTAGCTTAGCCTACATCACACAACAAACCGACTTTACCTGCAAACAAAAATATTCCAAATAAAACGGTGACTTAAAAACGTTTCCAAAGTAAATAGAAAATGTTTTGCATAAGGAAATACCTTATTTACTGTAAAAACAGTTTCAATGCAGTGAATGGGACTCTCCGCTGGCCAGTATCTGCGGAATGGCGCACTAGTAAACGACACCGCACGTTGTGCGTAGAATCTTTCGATTCACAGATACGTTACGTATCTTCCCGCTTCCGCCTTAAAGGAAGTGATATGTCGTTACGACACAGAGCGTACGCAAATGCGCAGCATGCCCAGTCGCAAGCTTCCGGATATTGGATTTTAAAAACTGCTTTTTAAATTTTGCCAAACCCACTAGATTTCTATGTGAAGCTTTTAAGTTACTTGGCCAATAATTTCGTATTGTATTGTTTATCGATTATAATGTGACTGGCAATACAAATGCAGTTAACTTATATCCTTCCTAACTTTTTATTATCCCATATTTATGGTCATGAATATACTAATGTATATTTTATTCTGTGTTGTAGTGTTTTACAATAGTAAAAATATTCTGCATTACGGAATTAATAACTCTGAATAACTGTTTTGTTACGTAATGCTATATTGATAAGTTATAGTAATGTGTATTGTATGACGCGATTTTGAATATTATTCATAACGTTATTATTATTATTATTATTACTACTGCTAGTACAAAATACTAATTTACGCTAGAGACAATTAACCAGGCCAGCAGGGGGTGCTGTAGATAACGGTGAATAATTATAAAACGTTGAAGCTTTAGCCTACACGTTTATCACCATATTTTCCAGGACAAAAAAAAATACATTTTCAGTGCAAAATTCATTTGGGATAACGTAGCGTGTCTCAGTATATCTCTGTTTAAACCAGACCCCATCAGCCCCTGATGTTACCACAGCATAGTCATGTTCATGAGAAACACTGCAAGAAACAGCAAAATAAGATGATAAGAAATAGAGAGTAATACAGAGACACAGGAAATAGGATGTCCCTGAAATATTTGATGCTTCCTCTTTTATTCTAAAATAGCTGCTTCAGATATATTCAAGATAGCTATTCTAAATGGCCTCTTACGTAACTGTTTACCATATCAAAAACACCCGCTGGTTTATCCAGTTATCTTTGTTCTGCTCTTCACCCAGTCTTGCTTACCACACCCCAAAGCCTCCTCATGCCACAATATTCCTCTCCTACAAACAGGATACCATTACTCATTACTTCACTGTTAGTCTCACAATGCAAAGTCCTTTGAATGTTTTTGTCCTTATTTTCTCTTTGTTCTTATGTCAATCATCTGTCAATGCAGGCAAGCCAACTTGAACTTAAAAGACCTCTGTCATCAGATGTTCATGGCTTAGTTTATGTTTGCCATTAAATGGTATGCTGCCAGAAATCTTAACCCAGATTTAAACCATGTTACTTAATAGTTCGCCAAGGCCACATTTTCCTGTTGATGCCCAGAAATCATGAACGTCTCAGCTAATGTCACAGGTCAGAGGATGTGTGTCTGTGTCATTTCCCCTCTAGCAAGCTGTAATCTAAAAACACATTCAGCACTGACAATCATATTTCAGGACATCATATGTTTGAATGTACATGTTGTCAGGTGCTTATATTCTCAATATAATTCTCAGTTCTCAGTATGGCCTGCTCCTATAGAAACCCTATGGAGTTAAAGGTATGGCAGTACTTATACAATCAGCAAAGAAACCATGTAATAATGGCATTTAAAGGCAGGGTTGGCGATCTTTTCTAGAAGCATTTTTATTATGCTGATTGAAAGTCTCTTCAGATCCTAATAGCAAAGGAGTAAAGTGCAGGGGTATAATAAATAAACATATTAAAACATTTATATATCTTCTGTGGAAGGCACAGGACCATAAAATGTTCATCCAGTCCTTGCATTCGATCCGAATGCAATGATAGGATGTCCCACTTGCCTGTCAGACTGTATAATTAAGGACTGTACTTATCATTACTATTCTGTGTGGCTCTTGTCTAGGACCCTAAGGGAATGTTGAGGTCAAAGGGTTTGTGCTTTGTCAACATTGCCATCGGCAAAATTCAAAGGAAATCCACTCTGTTTTTAGTCATAGTAGAACATATGGCAAAAAAATGATCCGGCTTCTATGCGAAGGGGAAATGGAGTGGGCTTCTCCGGTGTTTATCCTGGGAATGTCGAGGACAGGATGCTGAAGCCTAGAGGAAACCCTGACGGCAGACTCTTAGTGTTTGAGGCAACTTAGTCAAAGGGGACATAAATTAAAACATGTCTGGCAGTGGGACGAGTCCTGGACACCCTGTACATCTATAACAACTTGCATTCACTCTTGGTCCTACAACAGGTAATTTCATAACTATCCTCCTGTTTCATTTTTCCATAACTGCTTATATCTTGTGGTTTATGGATCCTGTCTATGGATGCTTGTGAATCCTGTCTCATGCATCCCACAGAGCGGAAGCACCAGTGAGGGTTGAACCTTCCCTCACACACTGTGGCTGCTAGTAGGGAAAGAAACTCGTACCAAGTCAAAGAGACATTGAGGCACACGGGCAACATGATGGAGCTGAAGATCCAGCTGATACCTACTGGAGAAATCATCTTGCCTCCAGGAAAAAATGGAGAGCTTTACTGTCAAGGCTGCACCAAGGTAAGACCAGCCTTTTTCATTTGTCAGTAAAGGACAAAAACAGATTTGCATAAATAAATAAATGTCATTATTTTATCTTCACCAATCAGTTTTTTACACAAATTGTGTAGAACACAAAGAGTGATAGCTGTGTAGGTATTGTGTGTTCATTAAAGCAAGAGTTGCGGATGATAGTAAAATGAGGGTTTACAGCAAAAATTATTTTATGACAACTAAAGAATTAATCTGTTGGATAAAATTTTAAAATTTTAAAATTAGATTGGAAAATTCTTAAATCCAATCATTTAAGAGTTCTACAATATTCAAGACACTCAGGGACCATGTGTAATACTAAAAACAGTAACACAATCTAGGGGTTGTGGCATGTATATACCAAACCCTGGGTTACACTTTACATTAAGATTTTATTTGTTAACGTTGAACAAATAAAAAAATATTTTACAGCTTTTATTAATCCAGGCTAATTTAATTTACAAACGTAACGTTTTAATTGTTAATTGATGTTTGTTAATGTTAACCTAAATGAAAATGCATTAGTATATGTAGAAATAAACATTGACCTAAATTATGAAATTTTGTAAACATATTGTTCATTGTTATTTAATATTATTTAATTGCATTAACTAATGTTAATATGTAAAACCTTATTGTAAAGTATTACCCCAAAAAAGTTTCTAGTCTGTTTGGCAAGAGTTGGCTCCTAACTTATGTTTTGTGCTGCACTATTATTTAGCTGAAAGCATTTCTCCATGATTTGTTTTGTGTTTGAAGAAATCAATCACTTCATGGTTCATTTAACCATCTAAACTCAACCAACATTTGAGAACTACTTGAGTATTAATATTGTATTAGTATTTCAACAGTAATTGTATTGAGTACAGTGTCCATGTTGAATAAATGGAATGCTACATGAATGAGGAAATGACACAAAAATTCCACCACGACATACTTTTCCTGATATTATTCCAGGGTCACATCACCCTTGGCGAGCATGTCTGTCTGGATAAGGGAGTGAGAAAGCGGGATACATTAATAAAAATAAAGACTGAACTATTCTTAAATCACTGATAAAGACGTGAACAATAGCCGTAATGCCCATTTCCACCCAACCGGTGACAGGAGACACAGACACACCCTTCAGTACAGCCTGTCTGTCCAACATTGCCTTGTCAACAGGATACAACCTTTCCTCTGTTGAGCTGGTCGGCACAAACGGGCAGAATCGATCACCCCCCCATCCCATATCCCCCACCCCCCATCAAACCCCCCACCCCCCTCTGGCTACAGTAACACATTGCGCTCCACGTGGACTGTCAGGGTCACCTTGATAATAGGGATTTCTGTTTCAGCAATGTTTATTGACAAAACTTAAGGTTTATACATGGCTAGGCTTTTACAGGGCTGCTTTTACGTAGCATGCACGTGCATTGTGACGTCTTTTTACGTCATCAACGTAATAAAAGGGGACTGTTACGTAATTATGTAATAAAATACGATCTGTGCAGTAAAATATGAAAACAAAACTGATTTGATTCAAACTAATGGAGTAATTTACTGAAGTAAATATCAAGTAGTGGATTAAACTAATTTATAATATATTGTGCAAGGTTCGTATTTAATACGTTGCACGTTTGAATACGCCATTCATTCACGCTTTGCATTTGAAAGGACTGAAGTGTAATACATTATAATTGTCGATAGAGGGCAAGATTACGACAACATGCCTTCGAGAAACTCCTTTAACCTTTTTATCAAATGCCAAAGGCATCATTATTATACCGCAAACGTGACAAGCCTGAAGTTATTTAACACCAAAATCAAACATACACAAGCGCTCATGCAACTTTATGTGATCTGTGCAATTAATTATGCTTTTAAAAGATGACATTAAACATTGAATAAAAATATCATTTATTTAAACGACCAATTCATTATGATAAAAACTCACACACGGTTTTATATAGTCATTGCAAGCAACAAAAATGCAGAGATATACATGTGATTTTATGAGTCGGGGCTGGTCGGGAACTTCCTGGTACAATGTCTATCGTGTGACGGAGGGAGGGAGGTAATATTTCTAACATTTGCTTCCACCCCATTGCTCAGTCCTCATGCCTGATGTCATAGTATTCAGCCCAGCCTGGAGCATGAGTATATGTTCATTTATGACATAAATGTCCTGGCTTATTTCACTCCATCCACTTCTAATCTAAGCGTTTGCATTGGACACCTTGATTTTTGTCAGATATTCTGGGCTTCAGAGGAGCGACATTCAGATCACAGAGTTTGAGGGCAAGTTTATTAAACCGCATTTTCTTTGAATGAATGCAGTGTCACAGATTTCATTTTTGCTCGTGGACGCTGCGGGATTTGAACTCGGGTCGCTTTGATCAAGGTAAGAGTTTCACGCGTCATTCATTCAATGTTAGTGTCAAAGCACATGTCACGTTATGACGTATGACTTTACAGTTTACACGTGGTTTATTTATTTACGATTAGTTTATTTCTTGCCACTCATGTGCCGATCTGTTCTGCTTGGGACGCTGGTTGTGTCTCAAAACCCAGTGAGATCCCTTTCTAGACAGCATCGTTAAATGTGGGACGCTAGATTTTGGTACACGGCCACTTTTCACTAGGACTCAAATACTGTACGGCTTTTAATTCACTGATCTAACTGGCGTGACAGCTCTAGATCTTCATTCAAATGCATGCGGGCAGTATAAACAAACCCCCATCTCCAAAGCTTCAAGCTAAAACTATGGAAGGACATTGGTTTGCTCCATTGGATCTCCATTGGTTTGGAAGTTGTTGGAGTGGCTTAACACCACATTTTTTCCCAGTCCACTTAGAGAGAGATGTTGGGGGGAGTTGAAGAAGACCAGCTGTTAATTGGCTCATTCCAAACTATCCTCCCTCAATCGTGTCATATTAGATTGTGCTGGACACATGCTATCTTCTAAAACTCAGAGAACGTGTTGAGATCTTTGTGCTGTGTCAGGGTGCATGTAAAAGTGGCTTTCACTTGTGCGTTGTTAATATGATAACATCTTAAGATCATTGGCACGTGTCCTCAGAGGTACTTGTGCAACATACCTGTCATGTCTCAGTGTCTTGCAGAACATAATGAAGACGTGCTTATAAAGAGACATTGGAATGTGGGAAGTGGCTTCGAGTCTATTTAATTGGGCAATACTGAATTGTGGTGTAACTACTATAATTGAGAACAATTAGGCTCAGAGTTGAGTAAGCGTCTATAAAGGGCAGATCTCATGGTGAATAATGCTATAAACACTCAAGCTCAGAGTGGTTTGTGTTGTGCACTTTTAGAAACTTTATGAAAACAATATTTTGCCCTTCTATAGTTAACAAAGACTTTTAAACTATGTACTGTTTAACGTTTACCAAGATCTTGTTATACAAGTACAGATTCAGGCTTGTAATTGATACAGGAAAAAGGACAATATATTTGAGTACAACTTCAAAAACACAATTTTAGCAGCAACAGGGTTTATGGTTCGAGGCTGGGAAACTTTACAGTTGAAGTATTTTCCAGCCGTCCCCAGACAATTAACTTTGCTCAGCTCTATGTCTGTCAACAGTGAGCCCTGTAAAGAAAGTGTGTGTGTCCACGTTTCCATTCAGACAAAGAGCTCTGTTGTGACTTCTTCTTTAGTCTCTTACATTATCGTCCAATCACTGTGTGTTCTTCATCTGTTTATGGTGGCGAAATATGCGGCTGCTGCAGAATATTTGGTTCAGGGTGGGAAGACCGGTGACATTTGTGGCTGTGTAATTTGTGCATTGGTGTACACCAGCCCTTCCCTTATTGCTGGTCTGTTAAGCAGACAGCTGTCAGCGTGTCCCACAGAGATCTCTGAGGGGATACACCTGTGTGTGTGTTATACTCTGAACAGGAAGTTCTGAGGGCTAACCAACCGCTCATGGGTCTTTACTCTGTCCCAAGCATAGAACTACGGCTGAAGTTGTAACTTTTACTGTAAAACTGTAAATTTGTTGCTACAAAATACTTAAAGCAACCATCCACTTTTTATATACATAGTCAATTTCCCAGACTTCATGTTTCTGTTTCACTTGGAAAGGCATTATGTTACGTAAGAAAACTGGACTGTGTTAAACGTGACATTAGACTTTGCAGCCTGTCTTAAGTCAATAAAAGCAGCCATAATTCTGTGGTGTAGAACATTTGCATACAGAGGAACAGTGAGCTCATTGGAGTGTATGAGTGATGTCGGCCCTGGTATTTGTTTACAGTATGAACAGAAACACGAGTTAATGCTCTAATTTAGTTTATAGCGTGAGAACTGGGGGAAATTTGAGGTTGGGGAGGGGCAGTTTACATTTACTTCATGCATCTGACACATTGACAACTTGCAGTGTATTCAAGCTATACGTATTTTATCAGTGTGTGTGATCCCCGGAATAAGACAGAGACTTGTGTGAGTGAATGTCTTTCTGCCGTGTTGTGAGTCATGAGCTCATTGTAGGATCTGCATTTTTTCTTTATTTAGCTGTGGCTTTTCCACTTAAAATTTCCCATTAAGGGACCGGCCCTTGGACTCCGTTCTGCTCCATATCAGGATAAAACTGCAAAGCCTGACTGAGGGCTTTCAGCCTCAGTTTTAACTCTGTTGTTTGGATATTTGAAAAAAAATCTTATTTATAATTCCTCATAAAATACTGTGGGAGTATCAATGTATTCATGTACCACAGAATTTTGAAATTTACATAGTACTCGGGTATATTCAAAGTACTACCATGGCACATGTTCACAGATATGCCATTAGTGCATATCAACAAAACCATTTACCATGTCCGGAAGAAAGTGGAAGTACAGTCTTTTTTTGCTTTTATTTATAGAAACATTTTTGTTATTCTGGTTGAAAGTCTCTTCACATCCTGATAGCAATCACTAAGTGGTCTGCATTTTTTTTATGCATATGTTCTTGTAAAGGCCCAGGACCAATGTTGTCTAATTATTGCATTTGGTCAGAATGCAATGATAGGATGTCCTGCTTGCTGGTCAAACTGCATTTGCATCGTGTAGGCATGTGTATTGGTGGAGGCGTGACTTTGGAGAGTTTTCTGTAGAGAGGTCTTATGCTTTTAAAGCTAGCTTGTTATTGCTAGCCCTTTAGAAATCGCCTACAACTACCTTTAAGAAAAGAAAAAAAGAGTCAGTCATGCAATTTTCATAGATTAAGCAAAATGACTGTCATTGGAGATTTACCTGCTCATGTTACTCGTTTTGTGCTGACAGGTTGTTTAGCTTTGGTTTGCTCACTGACACGCTCACGTTCATCCATAACTGCTGATTAAGCTGATGGTGTAAGATATTCTCTAATATCCACCTTGGATCCTTTGACACGGGCTTGAACTGTGTCCTGATTGACATGGGTGGACTCAGGGCTGGTGTTGTGGGATTAGAACTGGAGGCTGAGGTTACGTTCCTTTCTCCAGAGGTTTCCTCTGGAAAAATGCTCACAGATGGAATTACAATGGTGATTACATCTCTTAGCTAACAGAACAACTGCCTGCATGATATTTC
>JAZGTK010005144.1:0-22990 GCA_036877625.1 Ambastaia sidthimunki
CACTGAAAGCAGTCAAAGTTTATAAAGCACAAATGTGAGGCTTGTCAGCACACAAATAAAATCTTTTATAATTATTCTTGTTTATCTAAAGCAGTGGAACTGTCAATATATGTGTTATTGTTTAAATATCAGCTATAAATTACTACATATATATATATGTATGTATGTATGTATGTATATATATGTATACAGCATATAATCTATTAAACTGTATTGCTAAGCAGGGCTGTCGAATGGAGGGTAAAGAACATTTAGAGGTTCATAAGCTATAGCTTTACACACACTCACTTCATTCAGGTACATTTCCAGACTCATAATGCTTGACTGACCTGAAAATGAAGATGTATTCTGCATGCAATCTCTCTCTCTCTCTCTCTTTCTCTCTCCCTCTTTCTCTCACTATCTCTCTCTCTCTCACACACACACATCATCTGCGTCTGCTGTCACTCATGTCAGAGAACAGAGGTGGGGGGGTGAGATCGGTCAGGTTACAGCAGTAAGTTTTACGGCTCAGTGCAGGAAAGTGAAATGTGGGCTAATTGCAAAGGAACGAGATTAATCCAGACTGTATATAGGTCACAGCGGGGGGCAGGTTTGATCTCACAGCTACCTGACTTCACTAACAATAGAAGAATATCAGTCTGTGTTTCAACTCCAACACTCGTTTCTTTGCTCTGCATTGACAGACTCTGTTGACATTTGAATGTGTAACTTTAGACTCAAGAGTTTTGTCAGTTCATGTACTTTACATGAGAACAGGTCTAAAATAAAAGCCTCTGTTTAGCATCTGGACCTTATGTATGAAACATGAGCAGAATACGTTTCATAATCTATTCAAATTGAAATTGATGTATATATTACACACATTTGTTCTGCTCATCTTTTATAAATGAGGCCTCATTTAAATGTAATATATTATTTAATGTTGTAAACACACACACTCACACACACACATGCAAATGGATGGATGGATGGATGGATGCATGGATGGATGGATGGATAGATAATTGTACAGGTTGGAGATGGTCATCAGAAGTCATGATCATCTGAAGTTCTGGCAGAGGTTGGCATCATCTCTACACCAGCGTTTGATTGCTCAATATTTTCAGAATTACTTTATAGCTTCTGGTGCTAAAACGAAGCAAAAAGCTCAAGCTAATAAATGTTGCTATCAGCGAGTGTGATCCATCTGAAGTGAAATTCAGTTGTCAATGTGTTTGTGTAGCTCTGAGGTGACGACAGCTGTGTGTGTAGCATGTTGGTGCACATGTTCGGACTCTCCAGGGCCGTCAGATGTTATAAGAGAATTTGAACAGGGCAGTCATGTGCAATGGCACAAAACAGAACACAACACTTCTAGAGACTGAACAAGCACACCTACGAAACCCCTGAGAGGAACTTCAAACCAACAGCCTAAAACTTGTTATTAGCAACAGTGCTTCTGTAGCTTAAATGGTAGAGCATTGTGTTAGCAGMGCAAAATGTTGTAGGTTTGATTCCCAGAGAACACACATACCGATCAAATGTAGAACTTTAATAYGCTGCWAGTTCCTCTGGATAAAAGCGTCTGATAAATGTAATAACAACAATGTGTTTGCAATTAAAAAACTACTGGTATTGCAATGTTTTATTTTTTGTAACTAGTACTGTCATATTGTCACATTGTGGTCTCCACAAACCATGTTTACACTTGTTGGAAGTTAACCCATGTTTAATGTAGTCTAGGTTATGTTTTCTAAACCCTTGTATAGTTATGTTGATGAGTGTGTGTCACACAATCTGCCCGGGCTGACATCTGCCTCATTTATCTGGCTTGAAGTGATGAGTTTGTGTGTAAGTGGCAGCGTGTGATTGGATGTATAACCTGTGACATGGGAATTATTCCCTCTGTTTAATTAGCTGATAAGTTTCTTTTACTGTCATCATTATCACGATTATATGTTGAGTTAAGCTGCGTTTCTCTTTGCTGTTTTTGATACTGATAGAAACTCACCGGTTGAAAAGCACTGCCTCAGAGTATCATGTAATCCTGTGAATATGGTACGATACTGTTTTATTTACCGCCACTGTACCGTGGTCTTGCTACGGTAGTTTTTTGGTTGAGATGTGTTTCTGTAGTTTAACTAGAGTATTGAGTTAGCAGTGCAAACACACACTAAAACATATCACTTAAATTCAAGTCGCTTTGTGTTTGCCAAATGCATAAATATGAATGTTGAAAGATTCTTTGGGTTTATGTTGAATGACGACTTGAATAGTTTTGTGGTTAATAAGTGTTCCAGAAACAAGTCGATGAGGTTCAGAGCCCATCTGGGTTCTCTTTCACTGAGTTCATTGTGCTGTACAGATGAGCTTTTGCTCGGGGGATCAGAACTGCTGTTTCATTAAATCTAAATGAGCGCATGGACTCAGGTGTAAGTCAGCTTCAGCCCATCCCTGTTTTGGACAAAAACACGAGGCCTGTCTGAAAACACGTCTATTTTTAGTCATTTGGAGGTGTTCCAGTTAGTCTGCCACCGTGAGTGCAGCCTCGGTTTCCATCAGGCAGAGGTTATGGACGACCCTTCTCATGAAGAGCAGGTAGATGTGAGAGCAGTCTGAGTACAGGACACTTTTAGTGCAGATCCCTCCAGTGAGAGGGAGTGCACTGCACAGTGCATACAGATAAAGGACACACGCTTTTTGTGTTTGATTTTTTTCTATTAGATTCTTTTAGGTTTTATTAAGGTTCAGCCTGTATTTAAGGACATTAGGAGAGCAGAATTATTAAAGAAAAGAATAAAGAAGTTTGAGGTTTTGAGGTGAACACCCAGCTAACTGGAACATTCTCAAAACACTGGCTAATGTTCTCTGCAAGTTCTCTCAGAGCTATCAAATGTTCTTACAGTAACGATAGTAGAATGTTTTCTTAATATTATACATCATATTATTAAAAAAATTATTTCTAAGTAATTTGTGGAATGTAGTGGAATTAAGTGTGCCAAGCATAACGTTAATACAACATCTTAGTTGTTGGATGTTTTCAATGTTCCTCAACTTTTAAAAATAATTTTTTTAATGTTTTTCTTACTTAATGGAAATGTTAGAGAAACATTCTTACATCCTTAAATTGTTAGCTGGGCACTCTTAAAGAAATGATGCTACATGATGCCATAGAAAAACTATTTTTGGCAGTGTGGTTCCATAAAGAACCTTTAAGAACCTGTTTCACAAAAGGTTTTTTTGCAGTGCAAAGTCTTTTTTTAGACTACAAAAAGGTAAGAGAGAAATAATTCTTTAAAGAACGTTCGACTGAATGGTTCTTTGGGAAACCAAAAATGGTTCTTCTATAGCATTGCTTTAAAGAACTTCTTAGGAACCTTTATTTTAAGAGTGTGGTGGAGGGAACAACCGTCTGATTCCCCAACATTGTTCTAATGCAGCTTCATTCATTATGAATCACACTAGAATCTTTCAAAGGCTTTTCTGCTTTTCTATAGTCACTACAGCTGATACACATGTAAGGTGTCATTCATTAGAGAGAAAAACATTGTCACAGAGTAATGCTAATGAAATAGTCTGTGTGTCTGGATTTGCATACAGTATATACTCTTGTTCTCTGTACTCTCCAGCTTTATAAAAAATAATCATCTTTCATGTTTGTCCTGATACTGGCCTCATGCTGTTTCACAATCTCATTTCACTTCAGCCTGTTTTGTAAATTGCATTAAAACGAACTGTATGAATATTTATAAAGTTTCCAGCCCAAAGTCTGATACCGGAATAATTACTGCTGTTTGCTACATACACCACATTTAAATCTGAACCGGTTTTAAAATACTGAAAGGCTGTTATGTTAAAGATTAAAGTGGATGAGAATACAGGTAAAATCAAGACTTTTGTTTCTTGTGTAACAGCATGTTTGGCCTCCCGTTCTGATTTATACTGATACACTTCCCTTTATTTATACATTATTTACATGCTGTATGGTGCTTTCTATACATTTATTATTGTTAGATTATTATTGTAGATTTTATAAGATATAATTTGAGCAGCACAGTTTTAAAACATGAATTTAGAAAGTTGATTAAGAAAATTAAGAAATATGGAAAAAAACATGAGCTCACATTTAATTCCTTTGATTTAAAATGTGCATATATGATTTTATAAATAATTTTGCTATTGTTTAATGTATAATGCAAGTTTTGAGGTGTCCAATATTGTTTTAAAGGGACCTCGTGGTTTTCTGTACATAAGAAACTTTAGAATGATGCATTGAACAATTAAGGCGTTTTGTATAATGAAACTGTGGCTTACGCTCAACCAATTGCGTTAATTTTTTCGTATAAACTTCGTGTGTAATCCTTTAAGCCTCTAAAAGTCAAGATTCACCACCCACCGTCAACACAATGCAGACTACACGCGAAATTTATATTCAATGCTCACTGCATGACTGAACATTTTATATCAAAGAGAAGCAGGACTTTGATGTTTTGGTGCGGCTGGAGATCTGACAGTGGAAAGTTTGAAATGAGAGCAGTTGTGCACACAGAGACATTATGAGCAGCTTGTGATAGCTGTTGATGTTTAGAATGAGGCCACTGACAATCATGTTCCTTGTGTGATGTTTTCTGTCAGCCGACCCCCTAACAAAACACACAGCAGGAGTTTGTGCTGCTTATATATCAAATACTTCATTAACACAGACTTCCATTCAAGCTGCAACGTTTGCCTCTCTACTGCCATCTCTGTTTGAAACGTAACATTGCAGGTTACTTGAGGAGTTATTTTATTAATGTGGAAGACAGGTTTACTAACACTGCATCCTCTACAGTGTGATGTAGTAGCTGGATCTTTTTTCTGTATACAATTTTCCCTGAATACATTTTTAAAGTACTTCTAAACCTTTTGTTAATGTTAGCTAAAACAAGTGCAATTTTTAATGATTCACTTATGATAGTTAGTTAAGAATAACGTTACCTCATGTTAAAAGATTTCTTAAAGGATCAGTTAATGTTAAAATGACCTAAAACATAAGAACGATAAAAGATTATTCTTATATTAAGATATATGTCTTTAAACAAATGTGCCTGTTTTTTTTTAAAACTTAACTTTACTTTTAAATATGACTTAAGAAACTTTTGGGGCCACAGAAAGGACAAGAAAAGAACTCCTCTGATTTAGGACCTAAACAATCACAAAACCATTAAATGAAATGAGAATATAACAGCCATTAACACAGAATGAATTCCTGAAGTATCAGGTGGGATCTGTGAGAATGATGCTTTAAAATCATTAACTTGTCTTTTAGTCCTTCCACTCAAATGAATTGAAAGCTCATAAATGAATATTACAATCAGAATATTTTACTCGTTTAAACCAAAGCAACAAATCATTGTGATATCACAAAATAACCTCTTGTGATACTAACATGATCTTTATCCAGATGTGATTGACGACTTAGTATTGATGAATAATACAGCAAATGTATAGTAAAATAAAAAATCATGTCGACACCATGTATATTTTCATATAACTAGATATTAAGCCTTCAGATCAAAAGGTTTTTAAGATTATGAGGCACATTTTGTGCAGATGTTTGTCTGTTATGTGATTCATTTCTCACAGTGCAGGTGTATATATGTGTATATATGTGAGGCATATATAAATAAATCTTTCATTCTAGTTAAGATGCAGCTGTAAAACTGATGCTCTGACGTCTGTCTCTGTTCTCATTTCAGGAACTTTCCTCAGATCTTTACGCCTTTGGTTGTTCTCACTGATATTTGCATGTGATCCATATTTATCATCAGTCCATCCCCCGTTTGCCCTGAAACGACCTGCACATTAAAGGGACGGCACACCCCAAAAATGAAAACATTCTGTCTTTCGTGACCCTCATGCTGACACGACCCTTTTTGTTACACGCTGAGAAGTGTATGAAGACTGAGTCTGTCAGTCACTAACATACTGTCTAACATCTCTCTTTGTGTTCCACAGAAGAAAGACAGTCAGACGGGTTTGATGACGTGTGAGATGCTGACAATTGTCATTTTTGGGTGAGCTATCCCTTTAACAAAAACACATGCATTATCTTTGATGTGCGCATAAAAAGCACTAGACATTTGAGTCATGGCAAATGGCTCCGCTAATTTCATAAAAACTGCTGAACTGCATAATATTCCCTCGAGTTTTACTTTAACTGAAGCGTTTTCCTCAATATCCTTTCTTTGGTCCTGCCTTTTTATCTGTTCCTTTTTCTTTTTTCCGCTCCAGTTCTCCGGCTCTGAATCCTGCAGTGATGTCTGATGTTCAGCATGAATTCTGATTAGATGGTTCACACTGGGGTCATGCGATTGTGAATTGGATTTTCATCGGATTCAGGACTCCATGTGAACGACTGTAAGACACATGATGACACTGTAAACCGACGTGGCCTTGCGTAAAATGTGGCCTGGATCAAAAGCGGATCTAAACAGGTGAAACGGATTTCCTTTTTGGGTGTTCAGACTACACTAAACCGGTTTCAGTTAGACTTGCCAGAGGAATTGTTTTTGTTGCCTGTCTAAACAAGATCTGTATGGAAACGTTTTGGCTCACTTTTATCACTTAGTAAGAACATAATTGAATTTTCTGCTATACATCTTATAACTTCATTTAGAGCTCTAATGTTTTTTTAATTTGACTTTACACACGTCTGTGTATGGTAATTGGTACCATGATGTCTGTTGTGTAGTTAACTACAGTCACGTTTCTACACTACTGTGAATCTGCATAACATATTACCAGTGAGGTTTCTGTTTACCTCAAACAGTCCTGTGATGAGAGAAATCAAACAGTGTTTTCTTCAAAGCCGTAACACATTACAAACATCTCGTTTAAACCCTTGTTTCATTAAACCAACCTGCCAGCATCTGTTCTGTTTGTGTGTTTTGTAGCAGCAAAGATATAATAATGTGAGGTTATGAACATGGAAAGTAAAACAAAATAAATGTTCTACCTTAGACTGAAATATTGAGGCATAAAGGATACGACCCCCCGGCCAAACTCTAAAAGAGTTGAGTGAAAAAATAGCAATAGATTTCTGTAGACAAGCTGTTTTTTGAAGTATTTGAATGTTTTTTTATCTTTAAGATGTGTGTATGGATTAACGCGCTACTCAACCTCAAAACAGACGTATGAGAGTCAAACACATATAAGAAACAAAACAGATTTTCAGAAGAGCCTTGATCTACAGGTTTCAGAAACATGCGTTACACAAAAAGAGTTCTTACAGCAATGCTAAACCGGCATATTAGCAACATGCTACAAATGTGTATAACATATGATGAAATTATATAACAATTTCTGGTTTTTTAATAAATAGGCCTGTGTGATGCCTCAGGGTATCCAGGAAGCCAGACTCATCCATAAACTGTCTCTGAGGTAGAGTTTTAGATGACTGTGTTAAATGGGGGCCTTAAGGAAATATACAGCCCTCATTCATTCTGCAGGTTTGTTTGGCAAAAGATGGAAAAATGTACTAGTACCTAAATGAATGTTAATCAATTAACCAAGTCAACTTATGAAGTCAATTAACCAAGTCAACTTGAAATAAATTAGTTATATCAAATAATGAGAGATTAGAAAAAATCAGCATCATTTTTGAGATATGTTGAGATTTTCTGCAATGTTTTACTTTTCTTTTTAATTTAGCGTGAATAAAACAACCTGTTTTATGTTGTTATACTGTATGTTGCGTGTTTAGAAGTCAAACGGTTTAAAAATGCTGGTTAATATTGACTCTAAATGAAATGAAATGGATCCACAGGTCAGCTCAGATACTGTATGTGTTGTACACCGGCGGATCTTTCTGTTTTTATCAAAAGATGTTTGTGACTGCCCGCAGAGTTTCTTAGTTACCCTTGTGTTGTCTGAGAGTGTCAAGATACAGACTGAACTTTTGCCTCTGTCACATTTAATCCCAGCAGGCTCTGGGGTTTTGGATGGCAGTTTTCAGGGAAGTATCTAATGATCTCTGAACCTCAAGCACCTGAGAGGCCTTCACTTCAACTCAAGGACATTTGCTGTCAGTCCTGCTGTATGATAAACACAAATCCATAGCCGAACACTCGAAAGGTTTAGGCAGCATCTTTCTCTTCAGAACTCACAATTTGCGACTCTTCTGATCAGAACTTTGATGTCTTATTTATCAGGGCAGCTGAAATGTGTTTCTTTCCCATCACAAGAGCTTGTCATTTTCTGAAGAGGGTTTTCTTCTGCGGGTGGGTGATATAAAGCGGTTGCACTTCAAGTTAATGTCCTCATTATTTTAATAAGAAAGATTGTTCACTTCCTGTAAACTTGGCTAAATTTCACTTGCTTTGTTTATTTGATTTTTTTTAATAATCAAAATCGTCACAGTTTAAATAATAAATCGTATTTTATGATTTTACATTAAACGCATTAATGTGGAGTGAAACCATTTCATCTTGAGCACAGTATAAATTGGTTTATGTGAAATGTTTTGAACACTTCAGCTAACAGTTTTAGGTTGTAAGAATGTTTCTGTAATGGTTTCATTAAGTAACAGAAGCGTTAAAAATCGTATTTTGAATATTTTAGGAATGTTAGCATTATTGCTTGTTTGTAAGACCAATATTCCATTTTTTGTTTTGTAACATTTTTAAAACGTTCCACTGAATGTTTGCTCATTCATTTTATCCGTTTATCTTTTAATCTTATGTACCGCAGATTCCCCGGAACACCCTGAAAACATCCACACGGTAACTTCATTTTCCTTTTGTTTTAAAGCAGAGAAACCTGTACAGCACATCCGTGTTTCTGGAGGCATCTATGCATTTTAGAAGTGCCTTTATCTGATACACTCATTTCAGCTGCTGAAGTCACTACTAACCAGCTGAGTTGTTGGTTTGGTTAATTGGACATGTGCTGCTGGTAACTCAAGGAACAGGGCTGGGAAAATTGCATTCGATATATCTGAATAAAATTTCACAGAGCAAAATGAAACAGATTAATTCAGTATGAGATCACGTTCATCACACATTCAGAGCCAGAATTTGTGCTGGATGTCAAATGGCGACCCGATGAGATACCAAACTCTGAGCCGTATTTAATGATTCATTTTAATGTATTTCATGCTGCAGTACAAAGTCATACGACTTCAACAGCAAAAGCCATTTTGAATAAACCTGTTTATTTTGCTTTGGTACGTAAACACAATTATACGGTCACTTGTATATTATTTACATTTAGTTTTGATTTTCGTGACCACCTGTTGAGAGTCTGTCTTACATAATGATTTTGTCACTGATTGCTGTTTTGCTAAGATCTTATTTCCTGAACTTAACTCAGAACCTCCTGCTCTTTAATTAAAGCTAATCATTTTGTCTGACTCTAATGGATTATGATAGATACGGTGTCCTGACATTTGATGAACCGCATGTCATATATCATTTCCAACAACATCCATAATTGCGAGATGCATGCCGGGTCCACGTCGCATGCTGTCTAAATGACTAGAGGTCACCGTGTCTGCGCTTTCTCTCGATGATAAACATAACGGGACGCATTTATTCAAGATAGCGTGTGAAGTTCGGCTGGTTTTCATTTTCACCTCAGGGAATCCAAAAATGAGATCCTCACTTTCCAGAAGATGATTTGCTTCTCTTTCCCCCGCAACAGCCCAGTTAACAGGAAACATTCTCAGAACGTTGGCTAATGTTCTTAAAAGTTCTCTCCAAGTTCTCTCAAAGCTATCAAAACAGTTCTTGCAGTAATGTTAGCAGAACGTTTTTAACATTAAATGTCATATTCAAGGAATAAAGTTAATGCAACATTTAAAAACTGGACATTTTGAACATTCTTAGAGCTTTCAAAATAACATTTTTGTTACTTTGCTACAACCTGAAATTGTTAGCTGGGATAATTTTAATCTTTGTTCAAATTGGTGGTGTTACACAAACAGCCCCCTGCTGACAGTATAAATGACAGGGCTGGAAGCAGCCAGGGGTCCGTCCCATCTCTGCTGGAGAAGACAGGAAGATCTCATCCTGAGAGCTGCTCAAAATGAGCCTGACACATAAGAGACAACAAAGACACTGCTGGAGGAGGAGAAACATTCAACCGCTGAAGAAAACAGAGAAAACTCTGTAATAAGTTTCTGTGCTGTGCTTCCCAAGCCGTAACCTCAGGGGG
The DNA here is from genome assembly GCA_036877625.1 of Ambastaia sidthimunki. Lineage (NCBI taxonomy): Eukaryota > Metazoa > Chordata > Actinopteri > Cypriniformes > Botiidae > Ambastaia > Ambastaia sidthimunki. The sequence goes on from JAZGTK010005144.1 coordinate 10,177, forward strand.
ACGTTACAAACTGCACCAGAGATCTGACGATGTGTCCCGTGAGCAAGCAAATTAAAGAGGAGACATGATGTGGACCACATTCACTCGATGAAAGAGTTTGTTTAGCCCTTGTGCTGTGAGACCTGCTGGTTGAAAACTGATCCATTTTCCAGGAAATCAGTAGGAAATTGCTGTTTCACTCTGTCAGATCATATCACAGAATATCTTTACCCAGTAACCACAGCCAACATTTACCAAAAGCACAGAAAACTGGACAGAAACCGAAGCTGTTTGCTTATGTGCTGTTCTGTGCTCTTTAAACTAGAGCTGTGATTTCTGTCATGATATGTTTTGAGGCTTTTTCGTATAATCAGGTGGTCAGTTCACACAGTATATCTGTACATACTGTTTATTCATCCATCTATCTATCAGTACTCTATCCATCAATCACACTATCCATCCAACATTTTCTTTATTACTTTATTAGACACCTTTCTTTCTTTCTTTCTTTCTTTCTTTCTTTCAGGCCAACATAAAGTTTCTTCACAAAGTTTGTTGTATTGTTTACTATTATTGTTAACTACTGTTTCAGTGTTTAATCTTGTTTTACGTTGCTAAAACTTCCCTCATCCTCTTTTTATTCTGTCTTTAACATCAGAACTATTCCTGCTTTTAAATGCTGCTTTGTTGAAGACATTGTGGTTCTTAGTGCAAAATATTAAATGCTCTCTCTCTCTCTCTCTCTCTCTCTCTCTCTCTTTGTAAGTTGCTTTGGATAACAGCTAAATGAATAATTGTACATGTGAAATAAATGATTATTTAATGCTAATGATAGAAAATGGCACCGTTTAGGCGTTTTGTGTCCTGTGTTGTTCTCTGTTCCTGGTAAGCAGTGAGTGTCACGTGATATGAAGATCTTACAGTCAAATTGTTTTGCTTTTACAATCTGCCCACCATCATCTTTTCACCACCTACTGTAGCTTATGTTTCTTTCCTGGCAATTACTTCACCCACAACCTCATATATATAAATATATTCATGCCATTTTAAACCTGAAGGAAAACTGCCTGGACTGAAACTATCATGAGACGAACACAAACAACCGGAACATGCGGAAACGTCTGTGTTTTGAAAGCACATTTTACAAATAAACATGTAGTAACTGCACAATGTTTCTTGCTATTTATGTGTCCATTAATAGTTGAATGTTTTGCTGAAGACTGTATGTTGTTTTAGTGCGTGTGAAATATGTTTGTGAGGGTAATTAAGCCTCAATGCTAAACTGTTGATGCAGCTTTCCTGTGAAACTGTTCTCTCAACCTTTAGACCCTCAACCTGACATGCAGAATAACCACCACGGCTGAACGGACTCGCACGCGCTCGCAAAAGTGTTTCTCATCTCTGGTAAGTGTTTTGTCATGTTGCTTTTCGCTCAGTGCATCAAGAGAAGTGTGATGTGAGTTTAATTCCCCAGAACGTTCTCTAAGTTCTCTCAAAGTTATCAAAATGTTCTTGTAGTAACAGTAGTTAAACATATTTTTAACGTTATATATCATTTACATCAAAACCGTGATTATAAAGTTGTTAGTGGAGTGTTTTTAAAAGTTACACAATTATAAAGTTCTAACTCAACTAATCTATAACAGTCTAAAAAAAACGGACATTTTTAACATTCCTAGAACTTTCACATTTGTATTGTAACGTTTTTGTTACTTAATGTAAACGCTGGGAAAACGTTACTAAAACCCAAAATTGTTAGCTGGGTTGCTTTTCCTTCTGACTTCCTTCTGTTTCTCTGCCCGGTTGTTTTTAGGAGCACTTCTGTCAGGTCCTTATGTGAAACGAATGTTTATCAGTAAGACCATTTAGCTGACGGTACCCAGTGTTTTTTACAGGGGCTGCACTGTTGGATGTAAGCTTGGCCTGTTGCCCGGATGCCCTTTACCTCCCTCACTGCTTCACCCTGTACGTGTGATCGCATTAGGAAGCGAATCCAAGACACTAAGAGCCGTCACGCGGCGCACACAGCAGCCATTGAGGGTTTGTGAAAGAACCGGCGGCTGCTCGGGGTACCTGAAAATGGCCACTGAAATTTGACAGCCCGGACATCATGTGATGGGCTATTATTAAAGGCTTGCGTCACGGCAAACACTAAATTGCTTTGTGGCAGTGGGTGGCTGTTATATGGTGTAGGTTCTTTGTAACCCATAAAGGGATAGTTCACCCCAAAATGAACGTTTCCCCTCATGACATTCCAGACCTACAAGATATTTTGAGAAATGTTTCAGTGATTTTGTGTCCATACAATGGAAGTCAATGGGTGCCACTGTTGTTTGGTTACCAGCGTTTTTTAAAATATCTTCTGTGTGTTCATCAGGCAAAAACGTCATGTCTTATGAGAAGTCATGGGGGTGAGTAAATGATGAGGAATTTTCATTTTTGCCGAAACTATTCCTTTAAAGACAAGGCCAGTACATAGACCACAGCATTTTGGTTTTTTAAACGAACGATCCCTTTTTTAGACCAAACAAGTTCTTACACATAAGATGCTTGAATAATTTGAGCTGAAGTGCTGTAATATTGTTCTGACACTAGTTTCTTGTTGACTCTCTGCATTCAGTGTTTAATTACTCGTCTCATGTTATCAGACTGCACCTGAGACTTCTGATCTCCACACTGGAGTGCAAACAATAATTAGGTCAATGGCACATTATTTTGGCCACTGAACACTGAAATTGAAAGGAAGTCTCGTAAACATGGGCAGAGTGCTGTGACAACACCTCCGCCTATTTTACAAATGCATTTAGGGAATGAAAATGCTGTACACAGTGTAAATCAAAGCAGATTTAAAATCACTTTCATTATGTTCACACACTGATCTAGCATGGACTGGCTTTGCCAGTCTTTGTTAAAAGTAGGGTACACAATTTCAGAGAGGCTAGCAAAAGCAAGCTAACGTTGAAAGCATAAGTTCCCGCCTTCCCTTCAGAGAGATCTCCAAAGCCACACCTCCTCCAAATTGTGCAGAGGTATGCAAATATAAAGCTTAACAAGTAGGACATCCTATCATTGCATTTAGACCAAATGCAACGATTGGACAAACATTTTATAGTCCTTTTCTTTCCACACTATATACATAAATTATATATATTATGAAATATATTTACTTTCAACCAGCCTATCCTGCTTCTGGAAAGATTGTCCACCCTGCCTTTCATTAGAATATTTTAAAGTAAATTATCAACTAATTTTAAGTTTACATTAAGGATTTTAGTAAACGATCTATCTTAATGCTTAGCAGAGTTATGCTGAAACTAGTCTAACAGCTTCTTCAGGAAACTAAATCACTAACCAATTGACTCACTTCGTTGTTTAATATGAGATCAGCATGCAGGGATATGTATAGCGCAGTCAGGGATGGGTTAAAGCCCAGCCCGAGCTGAGCAGCTCATTTCGAGGCAGCAGGTGGAGAAAACGCGCTCAACATTTGCGCTCCGAACCTCCAGCGTCACACATTCACTGAGCAGCCGGACCAGCTGAAGGAATAACCGCATCACTTTCTCCAGCCCTGTATCCAGGCACGGATGTCTCTTTAGCACCGAGCATTCTCCAGAAATCACCCTTGATTCGGGATTCAGAAGAGCCGCTGATCTCCTTCAAGTCGGTTTGGATGCTGGACCCCGGAGCAACTTGCGTTTTATGGTGTTGCCGCCGCGTCCTTCCCAACAGGCTGAGCGCGATGCCCGGGCTCTCCAATGCGCTGAACGGGCATCACTGGATATAAATGACTGATCGAGTGCATGACTGAAGTGGACCGAAACACAGGCTGCATGGGAGATGAACGCAGCCGGCAAACACCAACCTAATTTATTAGAGAGACCCGGCAGCCTTCTAGTACCGACATGGGTAAGAAAACCTCGTCTAAGAGTGCCAATGTTTGTAACAGCATGAACTCATGATGCAACTAATATTATGATCAGAGAAACTGTACAGACTACATGACTGCTCATCTAACTTTGTTACTTAGTAAGAATGATGTTTAGAGAATGAGAAATACAGCTAGATATAATGTTTTAGAGAATTCATATTGTTCAGTCTAAATGCTTAAAATTATTAATACACTTTTTTTCTGATCTTCATTCTTTTATTTTGAATGATGGTCGAAAGTCTGTGTGAAAGATATTTTGTTGTAGAACTTGATTATGTGTTAAAAATAACAAACTGCTGACAGCATTTGAAACCCTTAATATCTTTGATATTTAGAAACTGTTGGATTCAGGTCTCGTCCTGCAGATACAGTCAATGATTTTGTGTTTGAATTTAAGAGGCTCAAAAATGACAGTATGTGTGTGTGTGTGTGTGTTGGGGGTTTGGAGCGAAGGTCTGATGGACAGATTCATAAGCACGGAGTGTTTTTGGTTTAATTTAAGCACAAATAAGAATGTTTAAAAGAAGATTGTTTAAGCACAGAAATATTTTAGATGCTGTAGTGTTTCATTGACTGTGAGCTTTGACATTTAACTGTGCAGAAGGTCATACATCCACAAGATGTTTTCTGAAGATTCTCAGGTTATATCAGAGATCATCAGGCTATCTTCATGCAGCTGATGTCATCAGAGCAAAAGAAACCAACATTTGTAGAAGATATAGAAGATTTTCACAGAAGATTTTTAAAACAAGGTGGTTTCATTTGTGGTTAGAAGAATTATTCAAAGCAAAAGCATTTATTGTCTGGTATGAGGTATGTGTGTTTATATATGTGTGTGTGTGTGTGTGTGTGTATAGTATTTATTTTAGTAATATCTGGTGCCGTGGAACAAAACAAGAGCCCAATGCAGAGAAAAATAATTATCCTTTAATGTAAATGTGATGTGCGGGAGAGAAAGTGAAAGGGGACATTTGGAGATAACGAGCTATTAAAATAACATGTAAAATAACTGTAAAATAATCATGTACTGTAAACTAGATCTCATTATGTCCACAGCATTCATCGTTAAAAAAATTAACAAAACAGTGCATGACATGTTACGTAACTGCTGGAAGACGTGGTGGCAGATGTGAGCCGACAGTGTAATCTCAATGCAAAATGAGTTTTTCTGCTATTGTTTCCATTTGCTGGCTTTCTTTTTGTGGAGATAATGATGTGTGACAGCGTGTGGAGGAGCCTCATTCGCACAAATCTTGAGGTGTTGGGAGATGCCCTCTCAAAGGAGTTTCTGAGCAAGAGCAGAAATAAATCGCCTTGGCTTTTGCATATTTTGAGTTTGGCCCTCTTGTCTTGGGCATGTTTTTCATAATTGGTTTCTGAAGCACTGCAGAACCTCTGTTCCACTGAAGTTCTTTAAGAATATCTTAAAGAATCGCTAAATGCTGGCTCAACACTTTCTGATCTGAGAGGATCTTGCAGTATGTGTCCAAAAATAGAGGCAGAGGACCTCTGGGAAAGCTTCAAGAGATTGAATGTCTGTAAGAACAGAAATCAATAATGATTTTTCCTCATAAATCTGTTCCTGAGGTTTTGTTAGTCACTGAAATCATTCTGTTGATATCAGGAAGCTCAGTGGCAGGTACAGTTATCAAGAACACAGAATATGTGTATTTCAGGATCTTCAGAGGATAGTTTTCATGGCTGTCTCTCTTTCTTAGCTCAGGAGCTTTGATGGAGATCTCGGTTGTGTTTTATTTAAGTGTCAACTTTATCTCAGATGTTTCTCTTATAGTTGCTTAATAAAAAACAGCAACAAATGTTATAATACAGCTAAATTTGTAGCTAAATAATCTAGATTTGGGTACATTTGATGAATAAAGTTTAAATGTATTTAAATCTGTAATAATATTGACTTTTTAATTGTACTGTTGAGATCTCTTCTGAAGAATGCAGACATTTGTCTTTTTCTCAGGAGACACATGAGACTTCCAGAAGTTTCTATTTGCTTTCCATTTCATCTCATTGCCGTCTAGCAGAAATAATTGAGATATTAAAGAGATCTCATCTGTGATTTTTTTCTCACGGGCCTGTGGTGAAAGTGCAGAAAATTCATTTCTGTTACGTTCAGAGAGCGATTTGGGCAGAAGAATTTGTGAATGGGCGGTCCAGCATCTCACAGGTGTTCAGATCTGAATGTTGACTTCATCAGAGCTCGTGAGAAGATCTCGCTGCTGTGTGAGTAGAATTTAGCCTCAGACGTCACGTGCCGCCCACAGTCATCTTCCTGACGCTCTGATACATACTGCACACCAAACTGAAGAGTGCTGTCTGTCAAAACCTGGTAACTGGCTGACTTAACCAGTGCATCAGTTGATTTGCTGAAGCTGGCCAGTTTAGAGGCATCAGTTCTCTGAGAGATACTGAGAGGAGAGGCACTTAGTAACAAGTTAACTAGATGTAAATGAATATGTAAATTAATCGATATCAATCAGATGTAAATTAAACATCTCTTTGAGACTTTCAAAACACAGAGCTGATTTTCTGTAATACTCTATAAATACTGTTCTGATACGTTTACTCACCCTGTAAAAAGAAACTATTGCTTCTCACTGCGTCTTTGTCCCTGTTTTCTGCTTTGCCTTTTCATTTCTATTTTGATTCCCGACAGGTATGAATTTTAATGAGCTCCATTTTGCATTTGGAAACTCACCTCGCCTAAACGTTTCTTCATAACTCAGAACTCAATTATTGAAATGTTTTCAGAGACAATGAGGTTGATGGAAACAGTGATTATGATGTGATTTATCACAATAATCACATGACAATCAAGTATTGTTTGATCAATTAACTGCTTTCATTATTTTGGTATTGAGGCTGGGTTGGAAATATGAAATATAATGTTAGGATACATGCTGAATGACCTTTGACATTTACCACTTTTATTACGATTATTACTGGATTTGTTTAACTTACAGCAGGTCACACAGAATGTTTTTACTGTGTGTGGGCAGTGAAGCTTTTCATACAGTCTTTACTGTTTATGTGCTTCCTGTCTGGCATTAATTCAGTTGTTCATAAAGTATAACAATCTCAACAGTGATAATGTCAACTTTAAAGGCCGTGTGCCATTTTTTCCAGAAACATTTTTTGTTTTGCTGGTTGAAAGTCTCTTCACATCCTGATAGCAAGTGTCTTAATATATTTGTATGTATCTTCTGTGGAAGGTGCAGGACCATAAAGTGTTCGTCCAATCATTGCATTCGGTCTGAGTGCAATGATAGGACGTTCTGTCGCCTGTCAATGTTTTTGTATGTTTTTATGTGTTGGAGGAGGGCGGGACCTTGTGCTTTCAAATCTAGTTTGCTATTGCTAGCCTGTCTAAAATTAGTCAACGCTAAGAGTCAAGAATGACCTTGTTAATAAATTAAACATTCTGTTCTTCGAGAATCTGTTAATTTATTGATGTTTCTGGTCATAAATGATTAGTGCACATGATTAAAAAGAGTTTAATTTTGAGTCACCACACCCTCGTGTCAGAAATGAAATGTAATGTTTTGTGATCAGATCTGAGCTGTTGGCTGACACAGCATCCATTGAGAATCCATTGCATTTATTATTACCTACAGCTTCACGCCGGCGTAATTTGATTGTTCTACATGTGAACTCATTCTGTTTTGTGGATAGTCAGAATTGTTGCTGAGCTTCACACTCTCAGTTTCACCGTGTCTTGTCCTCTGACTGGCACACGTCAGGACACAGCAGGTGTTGAAACACTGAGGCCTGTTCAGTTGTTCACTTTCAAATGCTTTTCTGACTGCAAAATGTACAGAGACACTAAATTCACACTAAAGCTATATACACTGTTTATTTTGGCTGGGAAAAAGAAAATCCTGGCTAAAATTTTTCCAACATTTCCCAAGTAAGAAAAATTGTATTTAATTGTCCTAGGAAATGTTCAAAATGCCCAGTTTTTTTACACGTTGCATTGCTTGGTTATAAGAACATTATTCAAAAAATGTTTTATTATGTAACGTTTTAAAATGTTCCACTAACTACTTAAGAAAAGCGTTTTTGATATATTTGATATATAACGTTCTACTAACGTTCCCACAAGAATGTTTTGTGGTTCCTTTGAGAGAACTTTTAGAGAATGTTGGCCAGCGTTCTAAGAATGTTCTCTGTTAGCTGTCAGATCTGTTGGCAGGCGTCTGGATGAAGTCCTGCAGTGATGCGTCAGCTGTGATCTGATCTCCAGACAACAGTTGACCTTCATTTTTCTTCTAATTATTATCTTGATTGAAACAATTCAGCGACACACTCGTCTCTCTCTGCTGTGAATTCAAATTAAGGGCAATATTTCACAATTACAACACCAAACACTTAAAAGCAATAATTGTTTGAAGCAGATAATTGACCGTAGAGGCATTTAAAATCACGCTGATCTAACACATGTAGCGTTTTGGTCTGATAAGGGTCTTTCAGACGCCGCTGGTTGTATGGGGGGAATGCTGGAGGGGAATAAAGTCACATTGCTCGGGTGTTGTGGGTTGTTGCCAGTAAATTGCCACACAGTTGCTGAAATGTTTTGAGTGGTTGTTAGCGTGTTTCTATGCAGCTACTTTCAGCTAATAATTTTAGGCTGTAAAATTTCCATAACATTTCCTTTAAGTAACTAAAATGGTAAAAAAGTTTAAGGAGGTGTGTTTTTTAAAGTGTATTAGCATTACAGCTTGGTTATAAGAACATTATTTAAACATTTTAAAATTCTGTAATGTGTTTAAAACGTTCCACTAACAACCTAAGAATATTGTTTTGATATATATGACAATTATGCTACAAAATGTTCTAATAATGTTACTGAAATTACATTTTTAATCATTTTTAGAGAACATTAGTTCTGAGAACGTTCCCTGTTCCCTGAATACCTGACTGTGGTATTTTGGATGGCTGGATTTTGTTTGTCGTTTTGTGCTTGTTCATGAGGTCTGTTTTTGTACCTGTTAAGTTGTGTGAGGGTTGTCTGCACGGGACAACGTCAGATGATAATTCCTCTTAGTCAGATCCTTTGGCCAAAGCTGGCCTTCATCAGCGCTTACCAAACCATTAAGCCGTGACAACCAACGCTGTGGCCATAATCTCATCACCAAAGACCCCAAAACAGCCATGAATTAAGGCCTTGCCGTGTATCTTTGCAGATTATGTAGAAACAGCCCCAGAATCTTCCTGATTCATGAGTGTGTGATGTGACAGGAGGAGATCCTGTAAAATCTTCAACTCAAAACTTTGATTAATTGCCCTCTTCCTCCAGAGCTCACGCCAGACTCTCTTGACCTACATCCTGGTTCTCCAGGGAGAAATGCTGGAGATGCCAGAGAGAACTAGGCCAGCAGAGAGGGATACTGAGGGTCTGTCAGAACCGGCGTCATTATCACAGGGGGCAAAACCACATGCACAGCTGGAGCAAAATGTTGCTTTTGCTGTTTAATCACTGTTGTCTCATGAAAACAGTAAATGGCTTGTGACTTCTCTTTAGCATTTGTTTTAGTTAATTTTTTTTATTTAAAAGAGATGATTTATTTCATTGTTGTATTATATGGATGAGAGTGATGTTGTGTGGATAAGTAGTGATACAGGTTTGGAAGTGTTGTATGCGAGTTCTGTGAAGATCTCTGATGCTCCACCATGTTGACTGACTGGAAATAATTGAAAAATGCACAAGTAACTTTCTGTCTTTTTACGGTGGAATCCAATGCAGTAAAAATAAAGGGAAACATTTGAACATTTAATCTCAAGCTTATATGCTTTAAACAAACAGGAACCTTTACCGTAGATTTACCACTTTAATTAAACTTTCTTTCTTTCCTAATGAAGTTTGCAATTTGTGTGTCACTAGCGGCAAACTAAACTGCCAAACCATGACAAGATGTCCTCAAACTCTCGCCATTGGTGGAGCCAGAGCTATAGATACGCTCGCTGCACCTAAACCAATTTCTGTTGGTGCCACTAATGGCCTAGAAAATCCCCCAGCTAACAAGAAACATTCTCAGAATGTTGGCTAGCATTCTTTAAAAGTTCTCTCAAAGTTATCAAAAACGTTCTTGCAGGAATGTTAGTAAAATGTTTTCTTTTTTCATTATATATATCTATAGATCAAAAATGTTATTTTTATTTTGTTAGTGGAACTTGTTAAAGAATTTAAAAAATGTTCAAATAATGTTTTTTTTTTTATTACCAAGCAGTAATGTTAAGAGAAAGTCTAGACATTTTAAATGTTCCTAGAACAGTTTTTTAGTTTTTTTAACAACCTAAAATTGTAGCTGGTTCTGTACCCATGTGACATCTTTTAACTCAGTGCTTTTGTTTGTTTGTTTTTTTCAACAGACAAAAACCGGACTTGCCCTTTTGTTTGACGAACACACTAATAATGCGTACGACGTTCGTTTAAAGTTAACAAAAGAGCTGCTAATCATTCAGAAACAAGACGTGGTTTGTGTCAGTGGTGGTGACTCACATATAAATGTAAGTACTAAAACTGTACCTGCACAGACACACATATTAGAATTTCATGTTTTATAGGAACATTCCATAAACGTAAGTTGTCATGCTGTACAAACTGTGTATTCTGTCTCCTGAACCCTCACAGAGAACTTTCTGCTTTTAGATTTCCAATTAAGATCATTCTGTGTGATTTATAAGCTTGTTTCCTCATGGGGACCAAAAATTGTCCCCACAAGGTCAAAGTTACTGATATTACTACACTCCCGGGAACATTCGGTCCCCATAATCTTGTGAATACCAGAACACACACACAAACACACACATTGTATAAACGTTGCACATTAGCTGAACTTTACGAGCAGTAGCTGTTCTGATAGTGATGGATCACGTCAGCGTTTGAGATGCATTAGATAGTTTTTCATTATGTTTGACATCCGTGTTATGGGTCACATTCTAGTTTATCGTGTGCAGGCGTCATCAGTCAGAAATGACGTCAGTGGAATCATAATAGGCTCTATTTTTGGAGCTCTGATGCTGTCACACAATGAAGCCAAAACTTGCGAAATTCATGCTGGAGAAACAAAGTCATAAAGATTCATTCTGATTTACATTTTGACATTTTCAGATCGATTTTAACTATTTTCATAAAGATGTATTTGGATTAATGACTGTAATTTAAATTAAGTATAATTATTTTTTGTGGTAAGATATATAAAAATGATTTTTGCATTGTTTAAAGTTGCAATCTGTAACTTTCTTTCATTAAAAACAAACAAAAATCGGTTATTGATCAAGTACATGACAGATCAGAGTTCAACACAATCTCTTAATCTTACCCTGATTCACAAGTTTATAATAATGATTTATAACTTAAGCTGACAGGTCTGATTTCGCAGGAGATGTTAGTTTGACTTCAATAACAGGACAGAATAAAAGTACCTACAGTAACCTGCAATTCCATGTTTCAAACAGAGATGGCGACAAAGAGGCAGAAGTTACAGACTGCAGCTTTAATTTATTTGATGTGTTTACGCCATGAATATTTTACCAACTAAATTCCCATTTTTTAAAGCACAGAACTGTTGTACTTCGAAGACAAGCGACCGGAGGTCTCGGATTGAGCATCAAAGTAAGCAGTTTTCTCTTTTCATACGTGGAGTCACTTTAAAGCGCTTAATGAAACATGCTCAGGTATTCCTGAGCTTCTCCACAGAGCGGATAAACACGGCACAATATCCCCCGTTTAAAGATGAAAGAGCAGCTTGATATAAAGATCAGGATTCATTCTGAGAATCTTTGATGAGGCAATAGATTTGTTTTTCAGCACGTTTAATAGACAGATGCAGAAGTGAATGACTCTGACGGCTCTTCATGTGTTGCAGGGGGGAGCAGAACATAAAGTGCCTGTGGTCATCTCAAAAATATTCAAAGATCAAGTAGGTAAGACTTCAAGAGTTCCTCCCATCTGAAATGAACCGCAAGACATCATTTATACCGCAGTTATTCATGCTGGCTAATGTTCTTTCCAGCTAATCATTTCTGGTTGTAAGAACGTTTCCATAACGTTTCCATTAAGTATCAAACCTTTAAAAACTTTACTTTGCATGTTCCAGGAACGTTTTTAGACGTTGGATTAATGTTATTTATTTATGCGTGTGATGCACAGCAGTTTACTAGCCACCCGCGCTGCAGTTTGGACTCTAGTTTTATATAGTTTGTCTGTCTGAAGCTCGTGATGTAATTACTCACATACTGTAATCTTCAGCACGCCTTCTGTTTGTGTGAAAAACTCGTCTGCCCATTCCCCTCAGTTTTCATCTCATCTGTTAGCATTCTGCACGCTGTTTAATATTTCATGACATACAGTTCGAATGTATTTTAAGCCAGTTTATTTGAAGTCAAATAAGCAAGACCTTTATGCATGATGTGGCCACATCACATCGCTTATCATTAGCTTCCTGCTGTGGTTTTAGTCTAGAAATGTTTAGTTACTTAACGTCAGAACGCTTACAGATTTTCTTCATATCTGTCAAAAAGCATTAATTTAAAAGCAGATTTGTGTGAAAACATCTCAAAGGCTCTTCAGCTCTTTGCTAATGCTAGATTGAAGGATTCATCGCAGTTAATCCTCACTGCCGTGTCATCACACAAGCACTATTAAATGAGTAATTATATCCCAATCTCTTCATTAACCTTTGACCCCCCGGCCGGGATCTGCAGCTGATCAGTCTGCGATGCTGTTTATCGGCGACGCCGTGTTGCAGGTCAGTGTTTATCGCTTTTGCACGCTCTCATTTTGACTTTGCCCCCGGGGTGCAAGAGTGCATGTTACAGCCGCAGCTCTTTCTGCATTTTAATGATGCGTCGCTCTGATTCATTCAAACTGGAGTTTTGGCCTTTTTCAGCAGC